>PVIA01007734.1:0-79839 GCA_004024845.1 Tonatia bakeri
CTAACCCTTCCAAGTACCTAATAAACAATGGACACCAATTCAGCCTTACTTATTTTTTGAATATTTACAATGTGCCAGACCCAAGGCTCTGGGTCAGGGCTGGCTTCATGTGTATGCAAATGAGGCAGGAGACAGCATAGGAAGAACTCTGAGGCTGTGCTGCTGTCACTGGCCAGCATCTAGCATCCTGGTCGCAAGGAAATGCCTTTTACCAATTAGGTAGATTAAATAGTAACCGAGGCAGTGAGGAGGAAGGAGACATGTCTCACTAACTCAGAAGTCCTGAGCCTGGTCTGATAATATTGCCAGGTGTTCCAACATCACAAGAAACACTATGTTAGCAAGGAAGAAGGGGAGTCCTTGAAATTCTATGTAGTATTTCCACTATCTGGGAAAGAAAGCTTTGAAACTGTACTTCCAAAGTTTTGAATGCAGCAGAGGGTCCTGGAATGCAGGAGAGGGTCCCTGGTGCCCAAAGAAGAAGCCCATAAAACAACTTTGGTTAATTGTCTACCTCTGGACACTGTGTTTTATGAGGGAGTCCCTAATGCTTACAGAAAGAGCTCATAACTAACTTTGGGTAACTGCCCATATTTTAATTAACTGCTTCCTGTCATATATTTATTTTACAACAAGATGAACAAATGGAGTCTGGACAAGATAAGGATTCGGACTAACAGACCCCCACACATACCTAAGCTTGGGTAGTCACATTCCCCCAGGAAAGCTGGCACCACATTTAGCCATTAATCAATATGTAACTTTTTTCTCCTATCCCACCACCTATGTAAGTCCTCAGAACAAAGGGCTTTCTCTCTCTTGGGGGCTCTGGGCGCTCTTGGAGCTCTTGGCTCCCTGGCCACTGGGCCTCAGGCCCCCCCGGGGGCTTGCCACCCTGGTTTTCAGCTGCTCCTACTTTTGCCGCCCTGCTTTGCCCTGAAACTTTGTCTTTCACTCCCTGCCCCCACCCCACTCTACCTAGACCAGTTCTCTTCCATGGGAATGGGTCACTAATAAACTGATTACATGCTAATAGATTTGCTGATCTGTAATTCTTTACATGCATCCAGCAAAAGGAACCAGTTCTCTCCTGCCAACACAACTAGTGTAGTTACACCAAGCTGTATGCTCAGAAATGTTCTGCTGTCCTCTTGAAATTCTTAATTTTATATTTGAATTTTTGTTTAAGACTGATAGGGCAATGGAGTATGCATGGAATGAGAGGAGGTGCACTGTGCAGGCCCACCACCATTCTTAACTAACTCCATTTACATAAAGCATTTGTGGGGCTGGCTAAACATAAAATTCTGGTGGACCCATGATCCACAGGGGTTTAGTGAGACTCAAAGTCCCGAGATTCCTCAGTGTTGGTACAGTGTACATCAAGAAGTAAAATAAGTACAGCTGAGTTAGTTTTGAGCATTTTCCGCTGTTCTAGTAAGAACAGTAGTTGTATGAGTTATGAAATACAAATTGTGAAATTTCAATGATTCTGCATATGAGTTAAATGTTCTTATATTTGTATTTAAGACTGGCATTGCACAATATAAAGAGTGGTAAAATTCATGCTGGTAGTTTAAATTTAAAATTTTTTTGAGTGAATAGCAAATTAATACTAATAGCAAATTTAATAGCATGATCAAAAATGCTATCAATGAATAATAGCAGATTTGTATAATTAATTAAAACACCATGACAAGTCAAAAGAGATTACAGAAGAAAGGAGATCACTTATATTTTAGTACCTTTAATGATATTTTTCCTGATTTTTGAACAAGGGACCCTGCACTTTCATGTTGTATTGAGCCTCCCAAATTACATGACTGGGCCTGCTGCTAAATATGGCAGTAGATAAGACATGCAATACCTGTCCTGGAGCTCGCAATATTTCATAGACTGGAAATGCCTACTGGATTAGAATTTCTCTGCCTGGGTTCAACATTTGGAGCAAAATTGAGCGAAGAGACCAGGTTACCTTCCAGGTCTGTCCAATCCCGAGATGATACTAACTCTAAACTAAGAGTAGACAGGTGTAGTGGTTTATAAGATAGTGCAAGAGGTCTGAAAATGGGCAAATCAAACCAGTTTATTCCATTTTGTAACAACTTTGGTGAAGAACCCTCACCAAAACTAAGCTAGTTTAAACTGTCTTATCTTAATAGTGAGTAACTGTTCAGGGAACTAAGAGGAAAAAACTGAGAGAAATAATTTATCTCTAGTGATACGTTAACCAACTCCTGGGAGGGGCACCCTGGTTTATAGTGAAAGAGTGACCTAACAAAAGTCCAAAGGTGAGGGAACTGAGTGTGCTCCAGAGCAACACTGGCTTCCAGTACAAAGGTTCCTTAGTTTGAGTGACAGGCAAAGCATGATCCTTTCACAGTTTTACACAGAAGAGGTTTTTGAAGACAAAAGTAGACATAATCTGACAAAATACACTTGGCACCACCCACCAACCCTGGACGCCAAATCAGCAAATGGGAGACCACAGGAAACAAATCAGGCTGAGTGGCTGTTTCCTCGCAGTTCACATCCATTCCGCTCACTTGACCCCACAGTTTCTTTTTGACATTGGCCAAAAAGTTCTTGGCCATAACACTTACCTAACAGGTTAGAGAAGCGTGCCCCTAGGGGAAATCGGTCTCAGTTAACCCCGCCTCCTCTGAGTTAGGAGTCAGGCTCCGCCCACCTCGAATCCCTCCTCCCACCGTGGCGACCAAAATGGCGCCTCCATAATTCCGCCTCTCACGTTCTTTCCTGAGCTAAGTTGTTATCGCGAGATTTTGGCTCCATTATTAGCTGGGTCACGAGGTTGGCTCTGTCCTTTTTCTTCCGCGCGGCTGATGAGGTAGGTGCGTGTTTGATCTTGGACTGCTGAGGTCTGGCGATTGCTGGGTGCAGACCTCCGAGATTTGGGTTGCGGGCGGCGAGGACGACGCTGAGGCTGGTACTGACCCCGCGCGGATTGGTACAAGCTGTCCGCTGGCGTGTATGAGTAAGGCAGAGGACAAGGCCACCCAGGCCTGATGCGTATGGGAGGGGTTGCGCTTCTAACTTCCTTCGGGACACCCGCGTTGCTGTACCTTCGAGCCGATGAAGTCAGGCCCTGAGGGTGGAGGGCTCGCAGTTGTTGTGGCCTTCGGGTGTAGCGTTGGATTGGGGCCCACACATAAAAACGATTATAACGTGGGCGTGATCCAGAGTGTGTTCTGAGTTGTAGGTGTTACAGACCAGTACAGGTGTTCTGAGTCACTTAGGCCATTTTCTCTGACTGAGGTTGGGTGATTCCTGGAGACAGTCGCTCCAAGGTCACGTAATAAGCGGTCAGAGAGGTATTGTAAGCGCTGGTAAAGTGCATTACCTGGCCACGTGGCCTCGCAGAATCTCGAATAGGAAGGGTTACTTAAATCGGAATGCTTTCTGAGTTACGTAAAAAAAAGTGATCTTTTGAGTTAACTAACTACAATTGTGGTAATGTTCTAATATATATTTTTCAAATTAACATCAAATAACCACCACTGCCATTTAACCCAATTTTGTTGAATTTCGTTTCTGGGTATTTCTTGACATAGTTTGGTTTTTGCCTTAAGAAGCTACAATAAAACCAGGAAATGACCACGCGAGTCCATTGGACATTTTGAAAATGTAAGATCTGTGTGATCTTACCGGTTTTCTATATTTGAAATATTTTGGTGTTAATTGCAAGATTGCCTTTCTTCTGTATTCATTGGTCATTCTCAAGTATAAACTCTATAAACAATACAAAAATGGAAGAGTAATGACATCTCTATAAGGGAGGTACAGTTATAAATTAAGATGTCATCTGTATTTTTATTATAAATTTTGCTGAAACTATCGTAAAATATTTAAGTTTTTTTTTAAAAGGAAGCCAAAGGGCATCATTGTTGTAGTCTGAGAGCCTTTCATTGATGTTTGAGAATTCAGAAATTTTGCATTAGTATCCATAATGGCAAAAAAAGTCAAGAGAAACGTTTCACAGTGATTTTGTTGAATAATAGCATGAATGGGAAAAGGCCATAAATGAAAATCCTAGACCAGGAATTTAAAAACGGTGTCTTGGGTTGAGATAGTAAATAATGATTATTTTTCCTGCTATACTGAGGCCACACTCAACCTTCTGACATTGTATGTAAAGTTTTTCCAGGAGGTCCCATCTGCTTTTGGAAAATGGTATATTAATAGTTGTAATTGCACATTACCATGGCTACGATAAAATATTTTAAGTGATACTATTTTTTGCTGTCATGTAAAAGTTTGATATTTTAGGGGGCAATGATACTACTTCTGTAGAGTCTTGTTCCACTGGATAGCTTTAAGAGGCACAACTGAAAGATAGAACCAGTCAGTAAAATTTCTAGATTCTTAGAGTTCTGAAATACATGGTTCCTACATGAAAATATTAAAGACCTTGTAAATGATTGTGCCTTAATTTATATGTGATGGCATAACTTCTACATCAACTTTTGCATTGCGTGGATATTAGCTGTTTCTGCTGACAATTATTTGTTTAGGGAAAACTACATATTGTATGTTGTCAGAAATTTGGTGAAAGCAAAGAACAAGTGACGGATAAGTTTTAAGAGGGACTCGGAATACCTATCAGCAATGGATTCTATGGACTATATAACAGCATGGGATTCAGCTATGGAAAATGAAAATCAAAGGTAGGTACCTTTTTTTTTTTTTTGGCATCAACAGCAATTACCAGATTTTTACTAGAAAACACTAGATTTGAAGGTAATGTTTACTGTATTTGAATTACCAGGAAAAGATAAGTCATTGTAAATAATGAGTGGCAGTAAAGGTAATTTCCAAGGATTAGGAAAGAAAACCCTTTATACAGACCTTCAAAGTTTATCTACTTGTATACTTAACTGGGGGACACATTCTTAACCCAGGAGAACCAGAATATTTTCTCTGGGCCAACTTGGTATCTCATCTTGACTAAATCACCCTAATTTTATAACAAGAAAAGGGATATCAGTATGAACTGTTAACATTCAGCTTAGTCTGATTATTGCACTTTATCGAGAATGCTGGCTTAGGTGTGTGATGGAGATGTTTCCTTACCTCATCCATTGACCTTACACATATGTCAAATCAGTGTTTCTAGTATATTCACATCAAATATCTACCTGTTAGACATCTCTTGTTTTATTTAGAGGAGGCTTTGTTTTAATTAGAGGAACCTCTAGCAGTGAACAAGTCTGCCTGTGTGGGACTTGTATTTCTCTCAGAAGATGATTTGGTAAGTGCTATGGCATTTTGGGCCATTTTAGGTAGAGTGACCAGGTCAGAGCTAGTTGGCTAGTACTGAGCTCATCATTTTAAGAAGTTATTCCTCAACATGTTTTTCTGTTTTGGTCTGTGGAAGAAAAATACATTACTGGTAATAGGCATTCAGTTACATAAACAGGGAAACAATTAATCCCCCCCCCCTTTTTTTTTGTAGTGATAACTCTTCCTCTGGTAGCAGCTTATTTAAAACTCAGTATGTTCCTTGCTCACCTAAACGGAGGCAAAGAAATCCTGTTAAAAAATGTGTTAGTTCACTTGAAAGTGTTCAAGCAAGAGATTCATCCAGTGATTCATCTTTAGAGCCAAGACCATTGACTTTGAAAGCTATTTTTGAAAGATTCAAGAAAAAGAAACGTAGGAAGAGGAAATACAAGCCAACAGGAAGACCGAGGGGAAGACCAGAAGGAAGGAAAAGCACTAGGTCAAAAATAAATAAGAAACAACTTAAAGATAACAGACCCCAGTTGCCATTTTTAGAATCAGAGAATGGAAGAAAACCATTACCTTGGAGAAATATTTTAACATTTGAGGTGAGTCAATATATGCAGTTACCATATACCATAACTAAAGTGCCTGAAATGGTTTGTTGGTAGCTTAGAATTTACGTGTACCTGACTCAATTAAAAACCACCCAGTCTTTCAGCTCATACTTACCTTGGCTACTGGGTAAAATCTTAACTGGTATATTCAGTGACCATACCTGTTTTTGAAGTGCTCCAAGGCTACTTATATAAAATCCCTTGATTTTATCCTATCAGGTTTTTAACATAATCTCTAAAACTCAAAAGAGATTCCCAGTTGTAACCTAGATCAAACCCACAGTACCCTTCATGTTCAGTGACTTCAGTAGGTTTCATCTCTTAGAGATTGAGTATTCTCTTTCCGATGTGATTGCCTGGTAAAGTGTCCAGTACTATATACTGAGGTATTTGAGTTAACTTCGTTAAATTGATTATGCTATTACAGTTGTCCTAGTTTTTCCACCTTTGCCCCCCTCCACACAGCACCATTCTCCCTCAGGCAATCCCACATCATTGTTCATGTCTTTGGCTACTGCATTTTCTATGCTGCTTTTCCCCTCATCTTCATCCATTCCCCCATAGTCTCCCATCTGGCAACCAGTAAAATGCTCGCCTCTCTTACTTGCTTAGTTTCTTTTTTAGGTTAAATTGTTGTTACTATTCATTGCCATTTTACTGTTCATGGTTTTGATCTGATTTTTCTTAAACAAGTCCCTTTGATATTTCATATCAAATGGTTTCATGATGATTGAACTCCTTTAGTTTTTCCTGTCTGGGAAGGTCTTTACCCCTCAATTCCAAATGATAGCTGTGCTTGGTAGAGTAGTCTTGGTTGTCGGCCACTCCTTTTCCTGACTTTGGATATTTCTTGCCAGTCCTTTCTAGCATGCAGAGTTTCTTTTGAGAAATCATCTGGCAGTCTTATGGGAGTTACCCTGTAGGTAACTAACTGCTTTTTTTGCTCTTTTTAAGATTCTTTTTCTTTAACCTTTGGCATTTTAATTCTGATGTGTCTCGAAGTAGTCCTCTTTGTGTCATCTTGTTTGGGACTCTGCTTCCTGGACTTCTATGACTTATTTCCTTCCCCAAATTAGGGAAGTTTTGTTTCATTTTTTCAAAAAGATTTCCAATTTCCTGCTCTTTCTCTTCTTCTGACACCCTTATGATGTGAATGTTGACCTCTTGAAGTTGTCCCAGGGGCTGCTTACACTATACTTATTTTGTATTCTTTTTCCCTTCTTCTGCTTTTTTTCTTCCTTATGTTCCAAATCATTAATTCGATTTTGAGCCTTCATCCACTTGACTGTTTACCTGTAAATTGTTCCTTATTTCAATGACTGTATCCTTTGTTGCTGACTGGATCTTTTTATGCTACTGAGGTCCTCAGTAAGTTCCTTGAGCATTGTTATAACCAGTGTTTTGAACTGTGCATCTGATTGCTTGTCCATTTTTGGTTTTTTTGTTTGTTTGTTTGTTTTGGAGTTTTGATCTGTTCTTTCATTTGAGCTATATTTCTTTGTCACCTCATTTTGGTAGGTTCGCTGTGTTTGTTTCTATGTGTTGGATAGAGTTGCTATGACTCCCTGTCTTGGTAGCCTAATGGCCTATATGGCCTAATGTAGTAGGTGTCCTATAGCTTCTAGTGGCACAACCCCCTATCACCCAAGCTTGGTACTTGAATTGTGCCCTTCATGTGGGCTTAGTACACCCTCCTCTTATTAGTTGAGTGAGACTGGAATACAGTTGGCAGGTCAATGGGAAGGATTTATGCAGGCCAGTCAGCTGCAAGGATTGGCTGTGACCCATGCCCTTCAACCTCTGTCTTCTATGGAGGATCAGCTGTGCAGGGTGGTGGTGGTGCTACAACAATGTAATCTGTAGCTGTCCACTAAGTGCACAGGCTCTGGTTTCCCAGGAGGTGTAGGCCAGGGTGGTCAGCCTCTACCTGTTTTGCCCAGGGCCACACAGCATGAGGTGTAAAGCAATCTGAGATGGCTGCTACTTGTGCTATGCTTGGAGATTCCCAGGAGAAGCCAATCTGTGAATCTAGGCTGGCTGCTGGTAGTGCTGGGCCACTTGGCAAGAGGTGTGGGGGGAGGTCCTGGGGGCTCAACAAGACTGGCTGTTAATACTTTGAGAGGATTTAGGAAGATGTGAAGCATAAGCCAAAACCAGCCAATTGTGGAAGAGTCACTGGTAACAGCTTGGGTGGGCCCCTCAGTTGGGTGACACCAGCATTGAGATCTCCAGGGTGAGGCAGACAGTGTTAGCCAGGTTGAGGGAGTCTCTGATATGGCACCCATCTGCTAGCTCTGGCTCTGTGGGAGGGTTCACAAAAGGTACAGTGCTCTGTACCTGCCTTTCTGTGTGGGAAGAAACTTGTCTCCCAGCTTTTGCTTGGATGCCAGACACTTCAGTTCCTCCATATATGCCACTAATGCCTTTCAATCTGCTACGCTGGTGCTGGAGGTCAGAGAGTAAATCTAAGTCCCTGTGTGGGTTCTTAAAGAGGAACTGCTTGGAATTCCAGCAGTGTCTTCCAACTCAGTCCCCACTCGTTTTTGCAGCCAGAAGTTATAGGGACTTAATATTCCTGGCACTGGAACCCTGGGCTGAGTACCTGGTGTGAGACTGGGACTCCTTAGTCCTGAGATATCCCTCCTAAATTTTTATCCACTGCACATGGATGTGTAGGAGCAGACCAGCCCGTTGCACATCTGTGCTCTTTACGAGTCTGGATGGAAGTGGTTTAATTCAGTGGTTGTCAGATTTCCATTCAACTCAATTTCTGACAGTTCCAAATAATGGTTGTTCTGTAGTTGTAATTTTGATGTGCCGAGGAGATGAGCCATGTTTTACATATGTTTCCATCCTGACTGGAAATCTATATCGAGTTAATGTTTGCACTGTTAATATTTAATTCCTTGATTTAGAATCTCATTTATTTGAGGGGGTTAATACTAGTTAATCAATATTTTTAAGGTTATTATAATAAACATCATAATTTATATAATGCCCCCAAAACACAAGATTTGTGCTTGGTTTTCTACCAAATTCAATAACTTTGATAACTTGCTAGGTAGCAGTGACTTTTTTTTTACAACCAGCATTTGGTGTTTACTACATGTGAGCCTGCATGTGGCAAAATAGTTAAATCAAGTACACTAAGAGTTCTTGGTAAGGGGATCCTTGCCAGTTTGGAACATAAACATCTGCTGAGGGATGGAGGAAATTTTTATTGTGTAAGGCCATGGCTTAATAATTTTTCTGATATATAGCAAGCAGTGGCAAGAGGATTTTTCAACTACCTTGAAAAACTGAAGTATGAATACCACCTTAAGGAATCCTTGAAACAGATGAATGTTGCTGAAGATTTAGAAAAAGATGACCTTGATAGTCGTAGATATAAATACTTGGATGATGATGGATCTCTCTCTCCTATTGAAGACCCAGTGTAAGTTAACCATGGTCAAATTTTGGTCATAGTTTAACAAATTAAAGTTTCTAAATTTTAATGTTAATTTATCCATATGCTATTGATTTGTACTGGGAGCAAATGTACAGTAGGCCATCTGGATTACTGCTGTTGAGCTATGATCTTGGCCTGTGAGAGCCAGTTTTGAGTGTTATGCATGGCAGTGTAATTTTTCTCCTTGACTGGTATTGCTCTTCAGCTGCATGTCATAACCACGTAATGCTGACTGGGTTTTAGAAGATCTAGTCATCTGAGTGATGATGCATTTAATATTACAGGGGAGAGGGTGAGGTTGAAGCAAGCCTTGAACATGATGAATGTGATATCAAACTGGTGGTAAGTGGCACTTTTATCCCACTTCATTTTTTGGAGGGCAGAAGTTGGTACAGGAGTAATTTTATCCAGTAGGTATTCTTAAGAGTCTGTATTTCATTTTTGAGAGGTTTTAATATATTTGGTGTTGAGAATAAAAAAAACGTACATATTTGGGGGATAGTTGAGTGTGACATGGACTTTTCAATACTAAGTTTTATATGCGGGTATTGAATGAGAATGAAAGCAGGATTGAATTTTTAATATCTAGATGTAGTCCAGGTTGAAATCACCTGGTAGAGGTTCAGTTTTGTGTAATTGCTAAAGGGATAGAGTTTTAGTTAGTGCTTAATGTTGGCATCTTTTATGCAGGAGAATAATTACTTCATAATAAGTTCTGAATTACCAAAGAAGATGAATGTGTGTTTAGAACAAGAATATACTGGAGAAGCTGCTTTGTCTAAAAAGAGAGTATCAAAGTTCAAAAACTTTGGACAGAAGACAGAACAGCCTGAAAAGGAGATAGGAATATGAATGTCAAGGTAAAGAGACTAGAGAAAAAGAAACTTTACAGAAAGTAAAAGATGATGTATGTATGCCAGCCCAGTAATAAAACTTCTAAGGGGGAAATAAAAAGATCTTGTAAACAAGTTTGTAAAAGAAACTGCTAAAGAATAAGAAGTAATTATTAGAAAACATTTTAAAAGTGAAATGATGTATGTACAGAAAATTGAGGTTTTCATAGCAGAAATAATACCTTGCAAAATAATAAGGGGCCTATACTTTATTTCAGGGCAAGAGAGCTTAAAGGTATCATCTGAGCTTTGAATCAAAGTAGAGAGATTGTAGTCCTAAAACAAGTCTTTGTAATTATTAATAAATGACAACCAGTTACTGTTCCTTACTATATCTGAAACCCCCTGCTGTAGTTTTATTCAGAAAAAAAGTGACCTTCAGTGTCATGTTTAGTACTGATAAGAACTTAATCCCCCCTTAACAGCCTAGAATGTTTTCACTTCCATCATCTTTTGTCACCACTGTATATTACCAGTTATGCTGCTATATAAACCACATTTTACAATAGCACTTGTGTTTGTTTTTGCTTAATTTGTGGGCAAAGACTACATAAAGGTGCAGAAAATAAATCCTCTTTTGCAACCCAGAACTCATTGTTTGGTATGAGTTTTGATACATACAAGAAGGAACATGATACCTAAAACAGATTAAAGTGATGGGTCATTGATACAAAATAAAATTGGTTCAAGGCCTGTGGATTTCATAATTAAAAAGCATAGGCAATAAGGGAAACCTCAACTACACTGATTTAGTATTCAAGTTTTAATGTTGATATGAAACAAAGATGGCTTTTTTTTTTTTGGTTTTGTTAGGGCTTTATGTTGAAAACACAATTTTGGACTTAAAGGTATGTTTTATTCATTAGGTGAGTTTTTGGATCAGATTTGTTGAAATGTAGCACATTGTCAAGATAATCTAAACCTTCACAAGAAATTTCAGCGTTGAGAGACTTTTAGCCAGCTTTCCATTTCTGTTTATGACATGATTCAGAAAATGAATCTTAGGGAACACTATTTAATAGTGACATTGTGCCAGCTTCACTTTACTTACAGGAAAGGGTCCCAAAAGTGTCAGTTGGACTATAGCAATAATCAGAATTTTGCGTATTTCTACTTAACGCCTGTAACATTTTTAATTAATGCACGATCTAAAATGAGGTCAGTTCAATACTGTAATATTAGCAATGACTACATAGGACACAGCATTTTTTAAGTTTCGATGGTATAAAGTTCTCAAATGGTAAAAACATAAATATAGCCACATTAATATTTTTTTCTGTATTTTTGTACTTAATACCAAGTAGCTATGGAGATATTTTATGTAGGTACTCAACTTTGAGGCAAAAATTCAGTTAAATTTTTTTGCTCTGTAATCTGGGAATTTCATAGGTAAAATATTGCAGTATCAAAGTTCATGAAAATCAAGACATGAATATTTTTCCTTTGGATTATGGATTATGTATGATTGCTACTTAGCATTTTGTACCTTTTTTTGATCAGTGTATACTTTTCTAAACTACACTGTTGAAATCCTTATGTGACTGATATGACTTCCTGAAACTTAATACAGTTAAATTTTGTTTGTGAATAGGAAGATGTTTTACTGTTTTTCTACAACTTTGAACTTGAAATGACTGGAGCATATTAGTTGTAGTAATTGTCTTCCTTCCTGTAGTCTTAGATTTGTTACATCTTTTAAAATGTGTAAATAATGGTTGAGGTCTATCCCGATGGGGCTTTTTCTGTAGACCTACATCGTTGGAAACGCCTCATAGAGTAAATATGTTGCTTCCTTTATTCACAGAACTATGTGTTAGATCTGTGGGAAGGAACTACAAGACATAGCTGCTAAAATTATGAAAGATCCTAACAACCTAATTTTTTTATCTTAGGTTTTTGTATGTCTTGAAGATCTGTACAATTGTAGATAGTGATAACTTAGGTAAGTTTTTGGTGACATTGTAAACTTTGGGTATCACTGCGGTTCAGATGATGAATTTAACTGTTCAACTGCTGAATGATACAGACGTGAACTAAAATGTAATTCTGACAGCTGAATATAACTGTATAGTCTTCGTTTTTAATCACACACCTGTCAAACTTTTATTTGGTGTTTTATTTGTAGGACTGATATGATATGAACTTAACTCATGTTTACAGGTAAGTGGAACATTTAATTTCTATTTATTAAGTATTCAAAATTGTGAGAAAGTGCAAATTTTGAGTAGAATTAAGTCCTCACTTAACACTGTCGATAAGGTCTGCTACTTAAAGCCAAATAATATGTAAGGAAGGCAGTTTGACCACAGGCTAATTGACGTAAACAAGCTGAGTTCCTATGGTGTCTCAACTTGGTAACACAACATCGAACAGAAGGATATTATTCAAGAACCTCTGCGCAGCATTCCATTATTGTGACTAACAGTGGTTTAGGTATAAAGTAGAATTGTCAGAATCTTGGTAAAAATATTTGCTGTAATTTTATTTATATGCAGAGTTGGAAAAATGAAGAGACTGCATATCTAGGGTTACCAAATAACAATGTTCCCTTTTTGCACTGACAGTTCCATATTCTTCTGCCTAATTACACGTAGACTTGGATATGTTAAAATAGCAGAGGAATTCCTCCTAATAAGAACCAGTGTGAACTGTGATCTTCATTTCTAGTGCAAAGAGATGTGATAGATAATGGTGACTAAGGTTTACAATTCACACGCAGTATTGTGGTTCCCTCACTGAAAGGACCATTAGGAATTGGGACATTTTCCACAATTAGGTTTAGAGGTGTTTATAATAGGGTCACAATTGCACTGCATGGTATCTGCATTTAGCAGTTTATTCCTGCTGGGTGTTCAAAGGACAGTGCGATATAAATTCAGTATCTGGCATCGTTGGTTTTCTTGGCTTTGTACGTGTTAAACCTGGTATTTTTACTGATACAGTATTCCTGTAGTTTCTTCTGTTCCGTTACACACAACTTCAATAGGAACTAATGCTTCTCTTTTTCTAGGGTGTCTGAAATTGAGAAACCAGGCAGATCCATCAACTCTGACCTAACTGTAAGGATTTTGATTTTTATTTAATTCTGGCAGCGTCCTCCCTTCATTGATAGCATGTGTCAGCAGAAACTTCTATACAGATGTAGAAGCCTTTTGCATAGTGTATGTGTAAGATTGAGAGAAACTCTTACGAAGCCTCATTCTAGATGAAAATGGACACTGTTTTTGTGCATGTGTCCAGAAATTGTTAATGTGGCTACATTGAGACACAGGTTTTGCTTCCACCACAGTAACTTTATTGCAGTGGTGACAATGAGACCTGTAACATTTTCTGCTAGGCTCAGTGAGTACAAATTAGATGTAATAAAAACTTTTCAGTATATATTACATTACCTGCTAAAATAACAATGTACTTCTTACTATTTAACTTCTAGGTCCCTAAAGTAAATTGCTTGAGGAAATTGGACCCCAACAATTACAGGTAAGATTTTAATCTCCTTCAAACTCCCTCCTAGTTTGTAAGAGACATAAACTCCCTTTATTAAAATTAAGCATTAAGGTCTTTGGCATTTATTTAATGCTTAAAAGTAGCCCACCCGTCCTTGTGGTTTATTGTACCACACAAAAAAGACAGTGTTTAAAAAAAGGCCACCATGTGTTTCCACTGATGTTGTGATGATGGGGAAAATGTTCAACTGCTCTGAATGGGCTGAATGAAAGTAGCCATCTGAACATCCATCTGCATCAGATCTGTGCCATATTTTAAAACTGGAAAGCTCTAAGGTAGAAGTTCCCTGAAACATGCTCATTTCCAAATAGCTGCCTTTGCAGTTAAAGATCACAACTCCTTTTTTACAAGTTTGGTTGTGAATGGAAATAGATTAATCAAGCCTTAATTTTAAAGTGTATCTTACTAATAGTTTAAATGAACTGAATTGAAAAGATGCTTATTCTATCTCTTTGAAGCTTTAAGCCTGGATTTTTTAATACACATTAGTTGGGAACTGGTTTTCAGAAGAGTGTGGATCCTAATCAACCCTTTTAAAAATATGTAGTCCAGCACGAACTTAAAATATTTTTCTCTAGGTGGAGTTTTTGAAGTATGTTCATATGCAAGTGGAAATCAAAGATCAACTAAAAGAATTATGGCAAGTTATTTGTGTTTTTATGTTACATACCAAATTATTTGTCAGAGTGTAATGGTCATTACCAAGGCTTTTAGAATGCAGTTTCTCATTTGCCGTGGACATGACCACAAAACATTTTCCCACTAGGTTTTTTTCTGCTATATTGCTAGCATTCAGCCTCTTGGGAACATTTTTTTTAACCTTATTTTCACTGCCTAGGTCAGCACTGTCCTATATAAATACAATACAAGCTGTATGTGCTTTTGTAGTAGCCATTGGTAATCAGTGAGATTTTATAATTGCTGTCTGAGATTTCTGGAGTCTTCCAGATGACCTTTGGCTAGCTAGTCCTTCTAGGGTGCTTAGTGACCAAATAGTTCATCATCACATGACCATCTCTATTCCTGTTACTAGGACCAACTGTCATGGCAAGTGAATGGATTGATCCAAAAAGGTATGCACATGTTGGAAAAAGATAATTTACAGGTCATTTCAAAGAGAGCTTATGAGACCAAAACCAGGAGCTCTTAACGCTGTGACCTAAGATTGAAGTTCTCCATAGGATGTAATAGACACTTAATAGTGCTGTGTTTTCTTATGGAGATATAAAATGAAGCTACTCATCAATGACTGGTGATGTGGGAATAAATGTTCCCCAAGTTTTTAACCACTGTATACTCTTTCTTTTTTAGGAATTAAGACTCAAACTCATGAGGAACCAAGGACTCAGAACATGTGAAATTACTTAAATAAGAATTTATTAACTTTAAATAATTGTGCCTATGTTACAGATAATAAAAACTCTACACTTTTTGTATAAAGTCAGCATGTATTTTTGGCTCGAAGTTTCTCTAGTGTTTTCTGTGGAGGGAATAAAAATGGAATTTAGCTGTTTTAGTTGTGGTGTACCTTTGACATGAAAAATCACTGCCAACTGCTCACCTTATGAAATTCTTTTGCCCTTGCTCTGTTTTGGGCATAAGCATCTTGCTTTGCTTTTTCCTCCTTTTGCTGTTTTACTTCAGGTAACTGATTGTATAATCTGTAAGACATTTGTATGGAATTAGAGACAAATACTTCAGAAATGTGAATTATTATTCAAACAAATGCACACACATATACCTTAGAGCCCTTCGCTGCATGAGGGCTTGTGCAGTCTTTCTGTCCTCAGGAAGTGACACTCTAACTTTGTTCACGCCCTTTAGGTGACTCACAGATGAACCTGAGCAGAGAGCAAGTAATTTATTTGCTGGGCAAACAAGATTCCCTTTCTGAAAATGGATACAAATGTGTTGGGAACATACCTGTAGGATTCCCCTTGATTACTTGGCTTCCAGAATTTCTAGAGACTTGTCTTTTATTCCTTATTTCTTTCTGTCTCTGGCAGGATCTCTCTATAAATGATTTTTTTCTTTTTATAAACGCCTCTTGTAAGCTTCCTGGTGTAGGTGTAAACTTTGGAAGGGTTTCTGTTACGGAAAAAAAAAAATTCACCTCATTGGACTTCATAGACCAGCAAGAATGGAAACTGAGAACTTGGGTAGGGGATTCACACTAGTGCTTGGGTGCTGAAGGCATACCTGAAGATGCTGCAATTGGCTTCTCCACAGAAGGCTCTGATGCAGCTGGATAACCTGGATTTTCTATTTCCGGTACAAGAGGCAGAAATTCACTAACCTAATTGGAAGAGTCATAGATGAAATTTACCACTTTCACATCAATGTACAGCGAAAGTTCTAAGATACTAGAGCCAAAACCTGATCCAGCAGCTTTAGGAATGAATCTTTTGGCAAGGGGAAAGTCTTCAATAAAATTTAAAATGCTTTATTTGACCAGCAGCACTGTACAATTACTAGCCCTCCACCCAAGGCTACTTTCCCATCTTAACCCTAGACAAAAGCTTTTGGTTTTTCTTCACCTGATTACCTGTGAATATCTTAAGAGGTAAAGTCCATTCTGATTTGGCAATAGGACACACATAATCAAGACTTGCATATAATCAAACTCATTAACCTGGAGTAGTTACTAAGATAATAAAATTATATGCCAGTCAATAGAACTTAAAACATTTAAAAAATAAACCTCTAAAGCAGTGGCATTTATAACTGTTCACCTTGGGTCTGGATTCCCTTAACTATGTGCTGGAGCACTGTTCTGCCTCTGATTACTTTGGAACCAAGTAGCTTTCATTGGGGAAAGGCAATTCCTTTCCCAACTCAAGTCTGAATGAAATCTATAGCATCAGGAATGTATGTAGCATTCCCCTAGGAAGGGGATTTGAAATCTTGCTCCCTGGCACGTGGGGCCACTTTTGGCTCAAATTATGTGTACCTATATTTAGGCAAATCACATACTATGAAACTTATTGAGGGGTTGAGATGCTTTTCCATTTCCTGTCAGCTGTCAGTTTCTGCTGTAAGCACATTAAGCCTCCTGTTCACTTTGTATAGTTCATTGCACTTGCCTACACCAAAATATGGGGGAGGAAATGAGTTTGCAAATGATTTATTATAGTGGAAATAACATGGAGAAATAAAAGTGAAAAGCCAGTATCCTTTTGTTTCCCAATTCTCAGCTATGGGTTTACTGCATAAATGAAGTATACTAATACTGAGATAGATTTACCTGTAAGCTTTCTCCCTCATTCTTTTCTTCTAGGGTTAGGTTTGCAAAATCCACTTCAGCAATACTGACGTCACTGGTGCTTACTAATGTAAGTTCTGGTTCTTCCATTATACCATGGCCAGACTCTGTCTCCTGTGCAGTAAAATTAAAAAGGAAACCATGTCCAAAAATAATAGCCTTAGCCCTGGTGGTTGTGGCTTAGTGGACTGAACACTGGCCTGTGAACCAAACAGTTGCTGGTTCAATTTCCCAGTGTGGCCACAGGCCTGGGTTGCGGGCCAGGTCCCCAGTAGGGAGCATGCAAGAGGGAACAATTGATGTTTCCTTCTTTCTCCCACCCTTCTCTAAAAATAGAATCTTAAAAAGACATACAAAAACCAAACTAAAGTAGCCTTAAACATTGGAAGATGTCGAAATGTATGTTATGGGGGAAGAACAGGACATGGCAGTGCACCTCCACTCTTAGAAGTACTAGGGAGGATTTGGGGTGAGTGAAATTACGTGATCACTCTAGAATAGGAAAATATGTTCTGTAAGGATTACAGACAACGGATTGCAGGGCTAGGCAGCTACATGGAGGTTAACGGGGGACTGTGGAGAACCAGAGGATGTAGCCTATCTATAAAGGGCTGCAGCCAAATGTAGACCACTGCTGCCAGACTAATTTTTTAAGGGAAATACCATCTTTTAAATATTGAACAAAAATTTACAAAAACATCCAAAAGCCAAATCTGTGATCTAGATGTTGCCCTTATTTTCAGTTTCTATTTTAACACATGTGGAAGGACAATACTGTATTCAGGTAATGAGTTGAAACCAAATGAGATTATGTAGTGATTGTCAACTTGGGAGCCGTGGCACACTGCTATGTCCCCAGAATTTTTAAATCCAACACCTGACTATTGAGTCAGGGGCACTGACCTCTTTTCCTTTAGATAGTCAAATAAAAAAATGACAATAGCCAACACAACAGCCATCCAGTGTGAATGAATCAAAATTATACCTTTTTATTTTGGGTCAGGTCAGCAAAAAATACATTTTTTGGTGTGCCGGCAGAATTTCAGTAATTAGGGTGTGTGTGCCATGAGAGGAAAAAGGCTGAAAATAGCTGGATTAATTCAATGCAGGGCAGTGAGGTGGACCACTGACAGTGCTGAGGCACAGGCTGGCCACATTCCTCAGGAGAGCTGACAAGGGATATGAAAATTGGGAGAAAAATCTTTTGTAAAATTCAGAGATCTCCAAATTGGAGATTTCTGATGATTGAGACTATTTTGGTTAGGTTTACTTATTAATAAGTAGCTTTGCTGTTTGTCTTGAAATTTGTTTCAAAAGTTCTCCTGGATTTGGACTTTTTATACTCGTTGCTTATTTTTGTTATTTTTTGGTATTTCTTTGTCTTCCTTTTCTGCCTTTCAATTGAAAATATTTTCTATATTTTAATAAGTCTTTTTATTCTCACTGGTTTGGAAACTGCATTTTATTTACTCTATAAGTAATTACTCTTAAGTTCATAACATGCATACTTAACTATATATGTGTATAGATGTGTGTTTGTATGTGTTTTTGACCAGTAATCTTAACAAAATAAAAACAGCGATACTAGTTTAAAAAAATTTTTCTGGAAAACCAGTCTAAATGCTATTTACACAATACAGACTTCACTCACCCAGACTGGAATAGAGTTCTGTAGAGAAAATGATCCAGAACTGAAAAAGACCTCTGATTGCGATGGTTGAGATAGGTTTGGTATGATTTGTGGAGTTTCTGCTTTAGTTGAGTTATCAAAATATTTTTCATTCTGAACAGTTAATGAATACGGTAACTGAACTGAAGTTCCCATTTCTACCATTCTTACACATAATTGTGAGTCAATTTCTTGTACATGTGGATTTACATTTAAAATTCTACACGTTTCATTTTTATCCTCTTCAGTGAGTCCTTGACTTTGTGACACTCTGTCAACCCCTCTTTGTGATAATTCTTCAAAGCCCAGCCTTTCTTTTCTGCCTTCTAACTGGTCATTCGTTGAGCACTCACTGTAAGTAGAACCAAATGGAGTGATATGTTGTAAGTTTAACTGATGAAATTCAGTAGCAGCCACAGCAGATGAACTGAAGACTGAACTTTGCAAATTTCCTACAGAGAGATGGAAATGAACATTTTTTCCTTCATTTTGTAATATGTCAGTTGGTTCAGAGAAGTTCTGATTTTCCATGTCTTGGGAAGAATCTCTTGCTTCAATGCCAAAAATACTTGGTAGATCAGCATGCTGGCTCCCTTCTTGTGAAGAAAATTCTGGCAGAAGCTGTTGAAAAGATTGTTCAGATACTGCAATAAGAAGTTTAAGAAATCAGTTAGTTAATCATCATGTTATAAAACTTGGATACAGATATAGTCCCTAATATTTTGAGTAAACTGCAAAGGTTCCTATAATTTTAGGAAAGTTGATGTATATAAACATGAATAGAAAGCGAAAGGACAGTCATAGCAATTTTCAAATAACTACTGTTCACATACATACTGTAATAAAAACAATGGCTACTAGACACTACATTTCCCCTTGTAATATAACCAAATACTGATTTTGTTAGAACAACCGAAGGACTTCAGTTAAAACGTGCAGGTGTATCTGTGTGTGTGTGTGTATTTATGTATATATAAAATTTATACAAAAAGTTTTAGAAGGATACTTAAACTATTGACTCTAAGGGCCGAGGTAGGGAAGTTGAGCAAGAGACAGCACGTTTTTATTTTACCAAGTTCATTACCGTGAAAATTGCAAAGTGAGCATACATTATTACCTCTGTTATTTAAAAGAATACAGAAAGAAACAGAACTTGTAACACTGGGAGCAGCGGTGAGGACAGGAATGGAGACAAACCAGAAACGGTTAAGCACAATTTCTAAGAAAAATGAATATAGACAATCAAGAAAAAAGTACTGGGCCTTAACTTTTTCTAACTTAATTGTACATACCCTCAATAGTTTTTTCTGTGCCAAAACCTTCAGCTGCAGTATGAGGCAAATTAGGGCCAGGTTGCTGATTCAGGCTTATGTTCAGAGGAGAATGCAGGTTGGTCCTCCTCAGTGCTGTAAAAGAAACCGTGCTTTTGGAGGGTAGAGTAGCACTGTGGTTTTCACACGAAGCATCTGAGCCCTGATGGAAAACAATGGAGAAATGCTGAAATGTTGATTATGTGTTACAGGTTGAGTTAATATCATGTTCCTATTGACATTACTCTTCTTTAATTGCCACTTCACTATCACACTAATGATTGGCTTATTCAACCTACTTCTTCCATTTCAATTAATATAAAAAAGACTTTTTTAAAGAGATTATTTAGAAAACAAATTACAAATTAAACACACTGAGTTTAGAACACAATGAGAGCATAAGCAGGAGCTATGTATGATAACGGATACCAGGATGAGGAAGTCGGAAGACCCAGGTTTGCATCTTAGATGCCTTACTGGATAAGACACTTTTCTTTTTTTAAGATTTTTTAAAAGATTTTATTTATTTATTTTTAGAGAGGAAAGGGAGAAAGAAAGAGAGAGAGAGAGAGAGAAACATCAATGTGCGATGTCTGGGGGCCGTGGCCTGCAACCCAGGCATGTGCCCTGACTGGGAATCGAACCTGCGATGCTTTGGTTAGCAGCCCAGGCTCAATCCACTGAGCTATGCCAGCCAGGGCGGATAAGATACTTTTTAAACATGGCAAAATTATATTTACCTGAACTGCTTAAGGCTGAATTCCATCAAAGTAAATCAGCAAACATAAAAATATTCTCAAGCCTTTTATGTATCATACTCAATAGCTGGAAATAAGGCTGATAGAACAAAATTCTAATGCAGCTATTTTCAATCTTGGTTCCATGTTAGGATCACATGGGGAGCTTTAAAAAAATTCTGATATCTGAGCACTCCTAGAGATTCTCATTTAATGGGTCTAGGGTGCAGTCGGGGCACTGGGATTTGTAAAAGCTTTCCACACGATTCTACTTGGCAACCAAGATCAACTATCATAACAGAAGAAAACTGGACAAACTGTTCTTGGAAATTCAGTGAAGTGAAGCATCTACTTTAACACACCTGGTGAAAGTCTCTGCTATCTTGAGAAATCCCAGAGGATAATGACGACAAATCAAAATCTGGCTGTGGTTCTAAGGGTTTAAACAGCTGATGATGCAAGTTTGGAAAAATGTATTCCAATTCTGGAAAGTCAAGGTCAACTGTTGGAATTTTGAGAAACAAGATGTATTTTAAAAATAAAGCCTAGAAAACCAGTGCTAAAAACATAGTCATAAAAGCTTATTTTTAGGTAAATCCCATTTAACAAAATTCCTTCCATTCTTTTCATTACCAGCTAATGTTTTCAAATTAGGTCCTATCACTACTTGTAGTGTACCAAAAAATGGGGACACCTTCAAAACCTTTGACAAATGTCCCCATTTCTACCAAGCCCAAAGTTTTATGAAGTTAATTTGGAGTAAGTGGCCACTGTGATCACTGCTTTGCTGTAAGCTTTGTTATTCTCATTAGCTAAGGCTCATGTCAGGGCAATGATTAAAAAAAGAAAACCCAAGTGTTACTATGGTCCAGACATTGTACTTTGTGTACATTATCTCATTAACCCCCAAGATCCCTGTTTAATTGAAGATCAAAGAGAATCTTGCCCATGGTCTCACAGCCAGTAAACTGGTCAAACTAGGAGTCAAATCCACATCTTTCTGATTTCTGAGTTCTTGCTCTCAGTAGTGGTGCGGCCCTTGTGCTGCTGTAGCTTACTCTGCAACAGTAAAGGACTGTCTCCTGAGCTCTTCTCCATGTCTTCTGTGAGTCTGCCTGGCTCCGAGGGCCACCCCCACTGCAGGCCCTCAGTGTGTTCCGTGGTGTAACTGCGGTAGTGGGTCATAAAGACATGGGGCTCAAACAATCACTACTTCAAACTAAAAGGGATGAAACGTAAAAACTTACAGTTTATATGAAAGTATTACCTGGCAAGTCTGTTTTTTCAGTCATCAAGCTTGTTTCGTTTATGTCCTTGTCTATCATGCGCTGAATGTGCACTTGGCCAGATGTAAACTTTTCTGCTGTAGGCAACAGCGGTTTATGAACATCCCAAGAGTCCTGCCTTGGATAAATAACTTGTGATGGAGGAAATGTAGGTGTTAAAATAATTGTTTCTTGTTTTTTGCCAGTGGTAGGTACCTGTTCCCCATGGTCCACGTGCTCTGGAAATGACTCTGTAAGTGGAGATTAATGAAAATATTTAATGGCTGGGTCCTTCCTTAGGGACAAATGTTGGCGAGAGGTATAGCAATATACATGCATAGGGGATCAGTGCAACCAAGAAATTTGCTCGGATAGCTTCCCACTGAATGGGAAATGGGACGTTAGAGGATACTTCTCAGAGTACTGTAGGAGACTCATAGCGCATCCTCAAGGGTCTGCAAATTTGTGATTTCCAATCATGTTTAGAATATCATACTGTCCAATATTCTATCAGGCAGGAAAACTTTACTTTTGTGATTTAAAGAAACAATCCCTCTCAGCACAATGTGAAAAGCAATGTTTGCTCTCACCCCTGTATTGTGACTAAACCAGCACTGGTCTTTCCACTTATTTACAGATATTCTGACATTACCTGGGTCTGTAAAGCTCAAATCTGTGTTTTCATTACTTAAGCTCCCAGTAGAAACAGTTATTGAAGATAATGGCTCCAGATAAATTTCTTGTGTTTCAGCCTAAAAATTAAGGGAAACATTAGAGCACAATGTAGGAAAAATATCTAGAAAGAAAAACTACCACCGATATCAGCACTTATCAATTCTGAGCTCAGATCAAGTGTAGAAACCTTCATAATTACATAGGTCAGTAGTAAAACCTTTTCATCATTGCTCAGAACTGATCAGCCTTTCATACACACATCCCCTGCCCCCAAATCTCATTCAGCAAGTCCGAAGTCATCCACTGTCACCTTCACACACACGCACGCACGCACGCACACACTGTTTTAAACTACTTTATACTTTTGCTTCTCAGAACTATAGAGATCATGCATCAAGGAGACTGGAAGGTCTTCTGATGCTCAGATTTGGCTATTTTCATCACTGATCCACTTTACTAAGAGCAGATCTCAGAAAACACACACTTTAGTATTTCGTAATTTCTGTGAACTAAACAAAAGATAACATAGAGCCAAACAGCTCTAACAGTGTGGTGCCCACTAAAACATTACTAACCTTATTATCTGACTTCACAGCTGGATTCACATATGTATGTTCTTTCTCCACAGCGTAACTTAATATTGCATGATTCTCAACCTCTGCCTCCATGACCTCAACTAAAATGGGGAGATTTGGATTATGACAAATAAAATTCTTAGCACCAGAAGGCATCATTTCCTGCTTTCCTACATTTTCTTTTATATTTTGCTTCATAGTGTAGCTTCATTTTAGACCAAAAAACCAAACAAAGAAAACCACATTTATTTTATTATTCAAACATTCAGTAGTCAGCACTTTTTTTCTCCTGGAAAACTGTAGTTGTCATTGTTATTCTATGAATAAAACTCTTGAAAAAAGCCAATGTAATGGGGAATACTTTTGTCATCATTTTAAGTGAAGAAGCAAGAAAATTTGATCATAAGTACAGCATGATCTCAAAGGTGAGAAAAACTTATACAAAAAAAGACAAGAAAGGAAAACATCTTAGTGCAACCAGTGATTGCTTATGAATGGTGGGACATTCAGAATTTCACATCTTGGAAACTTTCAGTACTTACTAAAATCATACTGAGCATGAATTGCTTTTATTATGAATTATCATTTTTCAATATACTTGACATACTAAAATACATGTAAAATTCTACTTTCTGTCTCACTCTTAATAATTCAGGTATTCTGGGCTAATTTTTCTCTCACTCTCAACAGCCAAAATTTGTGAGGAGGCTGGCCAAGGCATATATGGTTGTCTGTAGCTCTGAAACAGATTAAAATTAAAACTCCACCAAATATAAACTAAAACTTTCTGTGTCATTATCACTGTGATATTATTAAGAGATCATGCACATTAAACGTATGTTTCTTGCTGTGTCTGGTGTGGCTCAGTGGGTTGGGAGTCGTCCCGCATAACCGAGTAGTCCCCCATTCAATTCCTAGCCAGGGCACAAGCATGGGTTGTGGGTTGGGTCCCCGGCTGGAGGTGTGAGAGAGGCAGCCGATCAATGTTTCTCTCACACATTGATGTTTCTCTCCCTCTTTCTCCTTCCCTTCCCCTCTATTTAAAAATAAATAAGTAAAATGTTTTTTTAACGTTGCAAAAAGTATGTTTCTTAAATGTTTGTGTACAAATGTTTTCTAAAAGGTAACCCAGATACACACACACGTTTATGTGTAGATATATTATTTGTAAAATAATATCTATATTATGGATAATGAAGTTGAGAAACGAAGCTAGTATCAATAGCATTGATATATACAATTTAATTCTAAATATAATTTTTAGTCTAGTTCTTTAAAAATATATTACTGTATATAACTGATTGAACCATTAAACTGTTATTTGGTTGCTTCTATGCACACTAGAGTTTTAAGCAAAAGAAATGAGAGATGATGAGTTTTATAGTAAGTTTTTGTCATTTCAAAAGCTAGTTGAGGGATTAGAAGTTAATCTGGGGTTTTTGCACTCATACCTCACAATTATATACTGTTTTCAGTAACAACAAGAAGATTGATTCAAATCCTCCACAGGAGAGATGAGTGAACAAGACTAGCATTTTGAGTTGAGGTAAGAAGCAAAAAATAGAGAAAGGATCAAGGTCAGTTACAGACACTAAATAATTCAGTGAACAGGTTGCTGAACACAGCTGGAAGAGAAGTAACTGTCATTGGTTTAGAAGTGGTTCACTGGGAGCAGGGACCCATCGGGAGGTTCCTAAAAAGGGGAAGTAACATGGCAGCAACGCCTTAAACCAGGGGTGTCCACCCTCTTGGCGTCTCTGGGCCACCCTGGAAGAAGAAGAGTTGTCTTGGGCTATATATGAAGTACACAAACACTAATGAAAACTAATGAGCAAAAAAGTCCTCACATCATAACCCTAATTATGCAGTGGCCCTTTTGATCATCTTTCAAAATCATCAAGCAGGTCCCAAGTTTGTGATCTCTAATACAGAAAATGTACACATCTAAGTAATAAAACTAAGTAATGTTTTCAGTAAATTTACGATTCTGTTTTGAGCCACATTCAGTCATCCTAGGCCTCACGCAGCTGCAGGCTGCAGGCTGGACACCCCTGCCTTAAGCAGTCATCTTCCCATGCTATGAGGAGGGCAACATTTCTTGTTTTCTTTCAAAAGCAAACTACCATTTCCTGCCTTCCTGCAAAAGCAAGGGGCACAGAGCTTGAAGTCAGGGATACCACCTAAAAAGCTATTAAGAAAGAAAGGTGAGATGAAGAGGACCTGAATACAGTGGTAGGGGGGATGGAGAAATAACAAAACCAAGACCCTCCCTTCTAAGATAGAAACAACACAAACCTGGAGATGATTATGAGAAGAAGAAAAGCAGCTTGAGAGCCAGGAGATGGCCTGGCTATATCTAGACCCTGGTGTTCTTCTGCTGGACATTAACTTCACAGAACCCCAGTATCAGAAAAGGCCATTCTGTGACCATGATGGATCAGGACAAAAATCAGACCACCCACACTCATCTCTGAATATTAACAACACCATGAATATAGTCCAGACCACAAAATGATCGGTGTGGCTCACTGGGTAGGGCATTGTCCTGCAAAGCAAAATGTCACCAGTTCGATTCCTGGTCAGGGTACATGCCTGGGTTGCAGGTTTGATCCCTGGTTGGGGCAAGTGCAGGAAGCAAACGATTGATGTTTCTCTCCCTCCTTTCTTCTCTTCCCCTATCTGTAAAAATAAATAAAATCCTTAAAAACAAACAAAAAAAGACCAACCATCTCCTTATCCTGGCTAAGATGGGTGACTGCCAATGCTTTACCAGTTATAGCTTTAATTAGCCTCACTCCATTATTCCTACCCCCTAAGTAAGAATTTTAGGTACCCCCAAAAAGAATAACCCTGCTCTCTGATAACACCCAATATTAATAAACAAAGCCTCATTTCCTTGAATCCTCCTCAAAATCACTTAATAGAAGCCCAAATCTTACAGTAAGTTCTTTTTTATCTTATTGACTTTAGAAAGGAGAGAGATAAAGAAACATCAATTTGTTGTTCTACTTACTTATGCATCCATTCATTGATTCTCATATGTGCCCTTACTAGGGATCGAACCCCCAACCTTGGTGTATTGGGAGGATACTCTAACAACTGAGCTACCTGGTCAGACCCCAGAGAGTTCTTTCTAATACCCTCTTATTGAGATACCTCATTGCTCCCCCCTGGTGGCCTTCTACCTGACTGCAACAAGTCAAAACCCCCAGCTTTGTTCAACTACAGGTGTGTTCCTGGTAGTCTTTGGCTAGAGGGCATCAATAGGTAGAATAAAAAGGAAATAGAAGTATTCTTTAGCTAAATCTAAAATAACGATATAACAATTTTACTTTATGTATCAAAAATTATAATTCACTGGAAATTGTATGCTTTGTAGTTACTTCAATCTTCAACTTAAAAAAAAGTTGCTTAAATCAATTTTCCTATAAATCCTCAAAGAGAGACTAGGTCTCTCATTTCTGAGTCTACTAAACTATAAGTGTAACTAAGATAATCACTCAAGTATATGTGGCAGCTAAAATAAAAAATCTGGTTAGGAAAGATAACTACATCAAAGGTGCTTTAGAACTCATAAGGCAGTACTAGAACTGTGCTTTGTATGGGTAGTAAGCACATTACACATAAAAACAGTTTGTTACCTACATGCAGACATTCAAAAGTCAGAAAATTAACACTGGCTGTCTTTGGGTGGCAGAATTAAGAGATTTAACTTTTTTTTCTTATAATCCTCTTTATTTTCCAAATATTTAAAAGTAAGCAAAATAGCTAATTTAGAAGGCCACATATAGAAATTTTTAAAGATAATATTTAATAGTATTTAATTAAATGTGAATTGTTTGGAACAGGCTTAAACACAAAATTTGTATAGGTTGCTAACTATAAATCTCATACCTTCAAATACTTCCCACTAGCATGTATTTAGTGAAACAATTGAAAAGCAAAATCAATTATTCTTTAAAAAAAAAAAACACTATTTATTTTTAGAGGGAGGTGAAGAGAAGGAGAAAGAGAAGGAGAGAAACATTAATGCACGGTTGCCTCTCATGCACTCCCTACTAGGACCTGGCCCACAACCCAGGTGTGTGCCCTGACTGGGAATGGAACCGACCACCCTTCAGTTTACAGGCCGGAGCTCAGTGTACTGAGCCACACCTGCCAGGGCCCAAAATTAATTATTCTTTAAAAAAAACTTTACATCCCTTATCCAACCTCTTCTCCACAGAACATACGCTTCTTATTTTAAAAGACATGTATGTACAGGTAAACACAGAATAATAGAAAGTGCGACAGTCTCCAAAAATGTAAACCTGTATCAACACTTCAGTGATTATCATCCAGACAATTTTCTTTTTTTTTTTTTTTAATTTTATTTATTTAGAGAAAGGGGAAGGGACCTGGCCCACAAACCAGGCATGTACCCTGACCGGGAATCAGCAGGCCAAGGAACTCAATCCACTGAGCCACACCAGCCAGGCACAGACAGACAATTTTCAATGTATGAACACAGATGCTCCCCAACCCGCCATCACTTGACAGTGTACAGAACAGCACAATATATATACACCATAATGATTCTATTCCCAACAGTCACTTAAGTTATCTACCATTTTTCATCACCAACAACACTACAGAATATATCTTTTGTCCAATTACCCGTGTGCACAGCAATTCCATTTTCCATTTCTTTCTCTCTCACCTGCTTCATTATAGTTGTCACCACAGACGTTCTGGGCAATCAGGTGAGGATGAGCAAATGGATCACGGTCCAGCGGGGTCCCAGGGAAACTCTGTTCTCGACTTATAGAGACCCTCAGGGGGTCCCTGTCTTGATAAAAATCTGGTTTACCTGGTAGGGAAAAAAGTCCTGACTCATCAGACTTCCACTTACATTTCTAGCTCTAGCCAAAACTAAAATGGCAGTTTAGAATTTGGGGCAAAAATCTAAACTCTTAAAGACTTGACCTATGAAGCAAGAAAATAATAACTACTACTTTTTCACACAGACCTTTAAATTATTTCACTTCAATTTTACTGAGTTTGTAATGATACACCCACTTAATACCAGATAATGCTTCAGCACTCAATCAGAGGAAAGTGCCTGGAGACTTATTAACCATTAATAGTACTATAAGATTACACATTCATAATATAAAGTTCAAAACCAGCCACAGCTAATCTGTGGCATAGGAAATCAAGACAGACACATATGCTGGGGAGAACTGAGCAGACAGTAATTGAGAGGGTACAAAGGAAGGGTTTATGGAGTGCCTAAGATTCCAGTTCCTGACCAGGGTGGTGTTTACATGAGGTTGATGACTACAGTGATAATCACTGAAGTTAAATGCCTAGGATTTAAGCACTTCTCTGAATGTTATACTTTGATACAAAAATTTAAACAAACAAGCAAAGGAGTAGGGAATTAAAGGCACTGCAAAAGGAAGGTGTGTGTCAGGGGACCAAAAACAGAGCAAATGCTTAAAACTATGTACTCGGAACAGATCCCTCCCATTTAGGGACATCCCTGTCCCTCAACATCACCCCCAGAGGAGACTGCAAGTTTATTCTCTGGTGCAGCTGAATCCCATACATTCTGATTTCAGGAGGATCAGGCACTGAAACGTGCAAGGATGAATGGAGGGGACAGAATGCAATTAAAAAAAATCTGGAGTATTAAAAGAAGGTCTGCATCCTCAACCCAGATCCCTCATGGCTGGCTGCATAACAGCAGCAGTCATGCTTGTATCAGCTTGGAGGATCTTTCTTTGAAGAAATTAAACTATAAACTGACTTAGGGCAAAGAACTACAGATACTGATTTGAGGGTCCCCAGTGAAAAGCCACGTTTTCCAATGAAGTTCAGCAGTACACAAGGCCCCCAGTCTACAGAATTTCCAATTGGCCTGTCAGCATCCCAGTCCAATACACAAGCTATCAGTGAATGTCTCTAAAATATCAGACAGAAGTAACACAGAAACAAAGAAAAAAACAAAAGAACTCAGACAGAGAAAACACAGGAACCTAAACAAACAAAAAACTATAAATATACAAAGTAGGTAATATCTTGCATCTGTGAAAACAGCAGTACACTAAGAAAAATGGGGAAAATTTAGAAAAAAGCACAAGCATTTAGAAGCTGAAATTTGATAGTAAAAATAAAAATTCATAAGAAAAATTAGAAGAAAAAACTGAGGAAATTCTCCAAAAAAGTAAAGTCAAAAGAGAGAAAAAAAAAATGAACTATAGAAAAGAAAACTGAAAGATCAAACCCTGGCTGGTGAAGCTCAGTGGATTGAGTGCCAGCCTCTGACCCAAACAAAGGGTTGCAGGTTTGATTCCCAGTCAGGGCACACACCTGGGTTGTGGGCCAGGTCCCCAGAATAGGTTGAGTGAGAGGCAACTGCACATTGATGTTTCTCTCCCTCATTCTCCCTTCCTTTCCCTCTAAGAATAAATAAATAAAATCCCAAAAAAAGAAAAAAATGTGGGAAATCTTATGAAAAGGGCACTGCATAAAGACATTTGTTGATAGCTCATAAAAATGTCTAAATATTTTTTTTAAAAGATCAATTTAGATCACTGCTTCTTGACATTATTTTTATAATCATCCACCTAAGGAATCTTTTTAGGCTTTTTAACCACTGCCTCCTAACTCCATGAACTTCTAATAACTACAGATATATTGCATATCTTTCTGTGTACATCTGTGCTTTGGTATATATATAAAAAGAGTAAGACTTTTTCACTCCCCCAAGAACCAATTTTCCCCCCTTTTGGAAGCAATAATACACTTGTTAAAAATACATAATATATAGGTCGTCCAACTTTCAACTAAAAGATGTCCCACAAACAGAGAAAATAGTGTGACCTCAAATGACATGAGAGGTACTTGATAGGAGGATTGGTGTGGGAGGATAGACATTCAACAGAAACTTTAAGCAAATGAAAAAAGAGAGACAATTTACTATAGGAAAAGTTTTACAAATAGGAAATATAATCAGAATATACTGATTATAAACTTTGAGCAGAGAAAAATATATATCAGCATGATGATAATTTAGCTTAATTTCTGCTAAAATCCACTGCCAACCATAGAGGTAAATGCAAGAAGCAGCACTGAAAGGACTTGTAAATTGACTGCCTCTGGTTAGTAGAATGAGGGGTAAGGGGTGGGTGGGCAGGGCAGGAAGAATTGCTGTTTCATGTTATAATGCTTTAGCACTACTTGTCTATTTAAATTCTTTGCCTATAACATTTTGGTTAAAAGTACTATCTAAAGTGGTGTGATAAAGGCTGTAATGAAAGCTCCCAAGAGCACAAGACAGATACTTGACAGGTCAGGAGAAGTCTACAGGACAAGTGGCACTGAAGCCAACCCTGAAGGGAGGAGCGAGATCATGAGAGGCCTGACAGGTGAAGCTAGGGACTTAGGACTTAACTGGAACTTATTCCTCAATCAAAGGGAAACCACTAAGGAGTTTCAAACAGGGAGAAATAGCTCTATTTGAATTTCATAATTATTTTTAGATTTCAGACTTAGCAAATCGTTTTCTTGATCAAATTCATCAAAGTAAATCCTTTTTTAAGAGAAAAATGAGCTTTGTCAATAGAAAGTACATGGAAGTATGATGTTGACATACTTTCACAGGGAAATGAATTAAAGCTGGACTGGAAGCAGGGAGACACTGAGAAATGTAGCAACCACTCCACAGAGAAATGATGGCCTGATCAAAGGAGTGGTAGTGGGGATGGGAAGAAGTGGACAGATGTCAGAGCTGACCAAGCAGAACTGAGAAGAGCTGGTGATTTTTTGGGTATAAGAGACAGTGTAAGAAGAGGGAAGTATCAAAACTTACATCTGGGTACTATTCACTGAAAAAAAAAAAAAGGCTGAAGGATAAGGAAGTGGAGGTGAGGGAATAGTATAAAGCTTTCCCTTTGAGACATGAATACATTATGAAATCTGAAACATGACTCATTAAATTATAGGAATTGATGGTGGGAACTTCCCAATGTTCACTGTGAATTAGGGAAAGCATCAATCAATTCCTGAAGTTGTGGTTTGCCAAATAGAGCAAAATGGAAAAAAACTTCCAATGCCTAGTAATAAATAAAATAATTTATCTGTAAGTTCCATAAAACATAGAAAGAAAGCAGAAAGGGGAATGATTCTTAAGAACTACTCTCAACCTCTACCTTCTTTAATTCTTTCAGCTAGAAACAAAGGTATAGTATTTTACGGCTGAAGACCAAAGTAACTAATATTAACATCATACTTCCATGTACCTTTCTATTGACGAAGCTCATTTCTTTCTTAAAAAGGATTTACTCTGATAAATTTGATCAAGAACACTATTTGGTAAGTCTGAAATCTAAAAATAATTATGAAATTCAAACAGCGCTATTTACTAAGGATTGCAGAGAGGCATTTTTCTGGATAATTGGATCTAGGAAGAAGTACAGTGAAGAAACATAGTTAATTGTCCTTAAAGCCAGGATCTTAAGCATAATACTTAACTTATAAAAGATACAGGAAAAGAACAATGAAAATACTGAAGTAGAATAGCAACAAGGGAAAAGAGAAAAACTGAGTTATATCCCAAAGAAACAGGTTTAGAAGGCAGACATGAAAGGAAGCAGAGGGAAGCAAGAGTGTCAGAATGTGGGAATTTTTGTCTACAGTGAATTGGTTTCCCCCAGATACAAGAAAAACCCAGTTCCTCATGCCACAATTCTTTAAGTCTACATTTCATATACTGTTCATTAAAACCATTTTTTCTTTCCACAAATACTCAGAGCTACGCTTCTTCAGTGACAAAAAAGTTAGCATCCTGAAAAAAATGTAGAAAACTGGCAAACTTTAAAAAAAAAAAAACATTTTATCAAACCATATGTTTACCTAGTATAGAAGGTCTGCCACTTGCCGGTGATTCTACCTCTTGTATAGCACTGAGTTCATGCTGGTTCAAGTCCAATACACATTTAACTTTTGCTACAGGTGGCTTTGAGGCTCTCCTGCCCAGCTCTTGGATCAGATGCTCACCTATCAAGTCAATGATAAAGTTAGGCAGAATACAAATCTGTTAACATATTACAAACTTCTCTTTGCCCAGCAAGTTATAGGAAAAGAAAGCAAAGAATACTCAGCAGAATAATTACAATAAATCCAATGATCTTACCACTCTGCTTGGTACTACTACCTTCTGAAAGCAGCTGATTATCAGCAGAGTTGCTGCTACCTGCAGGACTAATGTTTTCATAATCATCTCTTGCTTGGTCTTGAAGATGAGGAAGCCACTCTCTGAGCATCTGGGGTTTTAAATCATTTTCAAGAGTGGGCTTACTCGTCTGAAACAGTGCACAGATGAGAGTGGGGATGACACAGGATAAGTGATTATGTGAAGCATTCATTAAATTTCTATCTAGCTCTTAAATTAGAATCTCAACCAAATAAATAGTTATATCAATCATACTGTTACAACTTTATGAATAGATAAAATATGAGAAACACTTATATATTGAAACAGTGATATATTTCCACTGAAAAGTATAATCACCCAAGGCCTTCAACCTAAAAACGTAACCTTCACTGTACACTTCAGTGAGACGTTACTTCAGTATACGCCTCTTTCCCCACTACCTGAGTATGCTTTCTTTTCTCACTACTTCTCCTTCAAATGACCAGTAATCCCTAGAACTCAAGTTCTCTTGAACTCAACTCAAGCTTCTTCAGAACATCAAAGGACTTACAGGATAATCATAAATTTAGGAAATAGCCTTCTGAAGTAAAATGGACAAAGGCATACTTAGGAGAATATATACTTATCTCCCATAAAGAGAACTACAAATGCCTGAGTGGCTATGCCAGAGTCTTCTCAATAATTCAGTGATAAGCAGCAGGTCCAGCTGTCCATCATCCTAAAATCAGGCCAACTTTACAACAGGTGTTAATTTTGTCACATACAAAAAAAGGGTACTGATTTTCATTCACACACAAATGTCAACCAAGTGCTATGTGAAAGTGTAGCTATGGAAAAGTGCTACAGGAAGCACAAGGTCCGCTATTTGTGTAAGAAAAATTCTGCTAACTGATTATTTAACAACTTAATCTTCTTATGGTAAGCTAAAAATCCTTTGTAACAAAACTTCTAATGACAATCTACATTTTTTAAGAGGGTTTGCATTTGGTTGTATCAAACTACTGGCTAAAACTAGTTGGGCTTCAAATAACTATTAACCTCATAAACACCATAGAAGGTAGTGTTTATGTATTTTCATATTGTTTAAGGTAGAAAATTAAAGCAGTTAAGGTCAAACTGCTTATTCTCAATAACTAAGAACTTGTAACATTTAGGCCTAAGATGGAAACATTTAGCTTGTCTGAGTCAGATTAACTCCATTGTTCAATTCTTAAACATTCAAGTTTACTACACACCTGACTGTCTTGAAAGAAATCCTTCAAGGTCTCTTGATGTTTCAGCATCTGTTGCTGCAGTGCTGTTTGTCTCTGCACTAGCAGCTCTTCTTGTGCTTTTTGCCTATAATGCAGAACTTCCTTTTGTAGATCTATCTGCTTCTGAAGTTCCAAGTTACCTTGCTGAGCTAAGACAGGCTGTGAAAAACTCAAAAGTCTATCTTGAAATTGGGGGATCATAGAATCACTTGAAGAAACCGCATGTTCATTCTTGGATGGCTCCAATTCACAAATGTCTTTATTTTTAACTTCAGCAAAAGGTAGTGGAATAAATGAATGCTCCTTTTCCTCGGGGAGAAACAAAGAGTGAGTAGTGTGCTCAGAAGACTCGCTTTCAGTCAACTTACTTTTTTTGTTTAAAAGCAGGTCTTCCTGGGTCTTTTCATCAGAGTGCACCACTTCCCTTTGCAAGTCCAACTGTGCTGTCAAGTGATCTTGCTGAGGCAGAATAGGCTGTGATAAATTCAAAAGCCGATCCTGTGATCTGGGGATCTCAGGATGACTTGAGGGAGCAGTACAGTTACTTCTGGTTGCAAAGGAGTTTTGGAGTATTTCAGAGTCAACAGGCAGTGCTACCTGGGATAAAGACGAAGAGGCACTAACCTGCTCAGATGATACCCTTTTCTCCAATTTACTTAGTCTTTGCAAAAGCAACTCCTCTTGGACTTCCTGTCTAAACTGAATGGCTTTCCTCTGTATATCTAACTGCTGCTGAAGTACCATCAAATCATGATGGTGAGGTTGAATAAGATGCTCAGAAGGTATCTTCTCCTCAAATTTATTTTGTTTGGGTACCATAACCTGTTGAGGTAAACCAGGGTGCGAATTACCCAAAAGACTAACAGGCAATCTTGGTATCTCAGAATGATGTGAGGAAGCTATATTATCACTCGTAGTTGGGCAAGATTCTTGGATTCTCTCACATTCAGTAAGAGGTAATGAAGCAAATGAATGTTGTATGCTTAGGGGTAAGAAGGAAGGGGTGCCAGCTTGGCCAGGAGATATTCCTTCCTTCCACTCTTTCTGTTTATGTAACTCTTTCTGGGCTTCTCGTCTAGATTGAATGATGGCTTCCCTTTGTGTAGCTAACCGTTCTTCAAGTGCCTTCAAATTATCTTGTTGAGGCTGGATAAGTTGTGATAACCTCAAAAGCCTATCCTGCAAATGTGGGATCTGAATACGATGCAGAGGAATTTTGCCATCACTCTCTGTTGAAAGAGGTTCCTGAGTTGTACCAGATTCAGAAGGTAATGAAGTAAATGAAAGTTGTCCCAACTGGGGTATGAATGAGGAGGAACCAGTTTGTTCAGAGAATGTATTTCCTTGGGTTTTCTGGCTGAAACGAAGGGTATCCTCTGTGTCTAGCCATTCTTGGTGGGCCTCCAAATTATCTTGTGAAAATCTCAGAAACCTTTCCTGAGATCTTGAGATCTTAGAATGGCTCAAGGGCCCTGCACTGTCACTTGCCATAAATTCCTGGCATCTTTCAGATTCAGTTACCTGGGACAAGGATAAAAAGGAGCCAGTCTGGTCAGAAGAAATCCCTTTTTCTAATTCACTTTGTTTGTGTACAAATTCCTGAGTTTCGTGTTTAGCACCAATTCTTATCCTCTGCACGTGTGGCTGTTCTTGGGGCGCTGTCAAATTTTCTTGCTGTGGCAAGCTATGCTGTGGAAAACGGAGAGACTCATCCTGAAATGCTGGGATTACCGAGTGACTCGAGGGAATTGTACTCTCCTCCGACAAGTAAAGGTTCTGAATTCTCCTAGGCTCCGTTTTAGCAGAAGCCTGCAGAGCAACTGAATGTTGAGCAACCATTGGTGGGAATGAAGAACTCATCTGTCCCAACTTACTGTCCTCCAAATCCTTTTGTCTATGTAAAAGTAGTCCCACCTGGGCTTCGTGCCTAGCCTGAAGAGCATCCCTCTGTGCAGTCAGCTGCTCTTGGAGCAACTTCAAACTATCATGCAAAGGTAGGAACTGCTGGAGGAAACTCAAAGAGCCATCCTGAGATCTGGGGATTTCAGACTGGTTTGAGAGAAATCCTTCCTCACTCTTAGATGAATACTGCTCCTGGATTTTCCCAGATTGAGTACTAGCAGGAAGTAATGAAGTGAATGTATGCTGAGGTACCTGAGATGGGAGAGAGGATGGCTCAGTATGTTCAGACCACAGTCTTCTATCCAGCTTACCCTGTTGATGTACACATAAAACTTCCTGAGCTTCCCGCCTGGCCTGAAGGCTGTCCCTCTGGGAATTTAACTGCTCCTGAAGAAGTTTAAAATTATCTTGCTGTGATAAGATAGGCTGTGAAAAACTCACAAGCCTATTCTTAAGTTGTGGAACCCTGGGGTGGTCTGAAGAAACTGTACTATCATTCTTGGTTGGAGAAGATTCCTGGATTCTCCCTGATTCAGCTTTGGCAGAAGGCAGTGGAGCAGAGGAATCCAGAGGTGCCAATGGAAGGAATAGAGAGATGCCAATTTGACTTTCTAATTCTTTCTGTTTGCCCAAAAGCAATTGTTCCTGAGCTTCCTGTCTGGACCGAAGAACTTCCTTCTGTAGGTCCAACTGCTCTTGGAGAGCCTTCAAATTACCTTGCTGGGCTGTGATGTTTTCTGAGGATGGCAAAGACTTATCCTTCATTTGGCTGATTACAGAATGGCTTGTAGAAACTGCACTTTTGCTCAAGGTTGAAAAGGGTTCTTTGATTTTTCCAGGTTCAGCTTCAGCAGGGAGAGAACTAAATGAATGCTCAGCTACCAGTGGTAGGAACGAAGAAGGTTCAGTTGGCTTAGAAAATGTACTTTCATTGTTTTCTGAGAACATTTGCTGGGAGTCTAAAGTTTCAGCTACTTCACTAGGACGCTGCAATATTAGTGGCTTATCATGTGATAAAGCCCTTGAAAGCACATGAGAATCTTTAGGGACTGATTTATAGTCTCTCTGTTGTGTTTCAGTCTGTGAAAATAGCTTTGGCTGTTCTTGTGACTCCAAATGTTTCTTGTCTAAAACATCTGTTTCTGTTGTTTCTACCAGTCTTTGTGGGAAGTGATTTTGTCTTGGAACCTGAAAATAATCTTGTTCTAATCTGGGGATCTGTATGGGTTGTATAGGTTGATATTTGTTAGGACTCAACTTGGGTCTCTGACCTTGATCCCAATGTTCTGTTATAACAGTCGGTCTTTCAGATTTCTGTGGTGGGGTGGATGTCACAGGAGCAGACATTAATGACACAGTTGTCATAGATGGGTACCTTCCTTTTAACATAGTCTGATATTCGAGCAATTGTTTCCTGGCTGTTTCAATGGACTCTTTACGAAACCTACCAAAAACAAAACAAAACAAAACAAATATTATTCTTTTTTTGAATTAAAAAATGCTCCATATTCTCATTTGTCTATACATTAAACTCAACAGCAATCTAGGATTAGCCAGGATCACAGTGGAAAAGAAACAACGTTCCCACTGCACTTAGAGAAATCTACGTGCCATAACTCTAAGGGAACCCCGATTAAATCTTCATATAAATATTAAATCCCGAAGATGCAGCCATACGCTATAACATACGAGTTGTACCCTGGCTAATACCTGTTTTGCTGTAAAAGCTGACGTTGATAGTTACGAATCATCCACCTATGCCTTTCTTCATCAATACTTATGGTGCATGATACTGGAGTAGTGGCAACCTAATAAAAGACAAAACTACTAATTAAAAGGCAAATCCAGAAACAAGTACTAAAGTATTTTCATATGAACTAAAGTTCTAAAATTAACTTCCATTTAGCTTTATTCTTTTTTATAAAAAAGACTGCACTTCCATTAAGAAATTACATCATTAAAAGCAAAAAAATTAAAAAAAAAAAAAAAAAATGACAGCAACCACCATTTTCTTTTAGTGCCAACCAAGTCCAAGAGCTTGACATGCCCAGTATATACAAATTATGGTCACATACACTGGTACCCTCTAGAGGCTGAAAGATGAAAGTCATTAGGTCTGTATAAACTTGTATGTATACATAACTAGAAGAAAAAATTACCAAATAAGACTCAGAAATGCATTTTACTTTTCTGAATGATAAATTGCTTATATTTTCTTATCCCCCAGTGATCTATGTGGGAATGAGATTTCCCAACATCCTACCCCAGTCTGTTGAGTTTTTCTTCTTTTTTCTTCTAGCTGAATCCTGAAGCAATCAGCTTCTAATCTTAACTTCTGTTGTTCAATTTGTTCAAGTAATTCCAACTGCTTCTGCTTCTGTAATTCTATTTCCATTATCTAAGTAACAAAAAAACTATTGATCTATTAATAACTCACACAAAAGAAAAGTTTATAGTATGCATTATACTGAAGAAGAAACAGGTATTACCATCAATAGTATCAATTATCCTAGAAGATTATCTGTTATTGCTGCTATCAGAGGGGGAAAGGAAGTGAGAGATGGGGAAAGGAGGAAAAGAGAAAAAGGGAAAGAATTTAAAAAGAGGCAGAAAGAGAAGAAAAAATGAATTCATTACTATTTCTATTTCCCGGGAGCACAGGGAAACACTGATCATCACTGAAGACTCACCTCCAGATAAGAAGCAAACAATGCTTGGCCAAATTCTGTGTTCATTTCTTTAATTTTGCAATGTACTCAGTAAGAAATGACAAAGAAATTAAATGTCAAGGCCTCCCCAAACAATTCAATTTTCTAGGCATACCCATAAAGGGGTACAGTTATCTAGAAGCCAAACAGTAGTACAATGAGAAAATTCTGTATCTTTACTATCAGGCATGAAACAGCCTGGTGAGACAACAGATGGTGCGACAATGGCACAGGGATGACACCTACACCCTAATATTACACCAACACACACACATACACAGATCCAAGTAAAAAGAACACGTCAGAGTGACTAAGTTTCAAGAGGACAGGGACTGGACTAGACTGGTTGCTGCTAAATCTAGCATCTAGTAAAGTCCCTGACACATATGTAATACATAATAAATACTTGCAAAGCAGAAAATGAATGTATGTGCAGTTTACTAAGAACACTTTTATTAGAAGTAATAAAAAATAATCTTGTTTTCCAAATAAAAAAATACCTCATTCTGAAACTTTACCTATTGCTAACCAGACACTAGTTAATGTCAATAATTCACCAGGCCATAGCTGCATTCCTGTCTCCATCTTCCTTACTCTCCTCTCTTCCCTACTCATCTTCTCTTCGCTCAGAGGAGCCACTGAATTTCAGTCTACAGGTCTGTAGTACCTCTAGAACAGCACCATCAATACAGAAGTCACTAGCTATCTGTGACTACGTAAATTAATTCAAATAAAACCAAATTTGAAATTCAGTTCCTCAATTACACCAGTCCTATTTCAAGTATTGAAATATTTAATAGTCCATGTAGCTAGACACAGATATGGAACATTTATATTACCAGAGAAAGTTCTATTGGACAATATGCTTTAGCATATTGATTAGAAAACATTTATCTGAGAAGAAATACTTGCTAATAGAATTTGCACTCCCCAGCTGTATTTTTATAAAAACTGACTGGCTTAGTAATAATCAGCTTCTTCCAAAGTAATTTGTATCAAAAAAGTCTTTTACGATAGTATACGGGACCGAAAAATTATAGTTAAGATGGTTGAATTTAAATTTTTCATCTGAAATACTAGTTTTCAAAAAAAACTTTTAAGATTACAAACTCCAGTTGAGTGTCCAATATAATGACAGGGACTAATTTATTTAACAAATACTTACTGAGCACTTACTATGCACAAGGCATTGTATCAGAAACTATGTAGAATAAATTACATTTTTTAAAGAAAGCCTCCAACTTTAGAAAAGCTGATAAATTTCATAGGGAAGACAAGATATATACAAAATATAAAATACAAAACAGGGTTAAATGAATAGAACAAGCAAAGATGAAGTATCTTCTATTAGCTCAATGTGTAAGTCAAGGTAGAACAAATGGTAACAAATGTAGCCAGACATTAAGACAGACTTCACTAGTCAAGCAAAACGACAGTACCTAGGGAAAGAAGAAAAACCTTTAAAAATAAAAATTAGAAATTACCTGTTTCTGTCTTGATGCCATTCTAACCCTGGCTGCTGCTTCTTGGGGATGGAGTAGCACTGAACTCTGAGCTACTGCTGTGGTAGGTTCAGTCTCATTTATTTCTAAGAGGGTCCCCCAAACAAAAATTAGTTTTAACAATTTAGAATTTTCATACCACTGTAATGCTCTTTATTCATTCATTATATGTAATTTTATTAGGAAAAGATTTGAAGAGCTAAGCAAGTTTAATCTGAAGGTGTAAATAAAAACAAATACCTTGTTCCTTTTTAGAGTCTGCATCACATAAAATTGGTTGATCTTCACTACTAAGTGGGCCAGAGTCAACTGTTAACGTATCACTTTCAACAACTGTAACAGACATTTTATTATGAACATATTATCACTGTTAAGCTGAAATCTGAACAAAAGTAACAAAAATCTGCATTCAGATTAACAAATCAATTTCAGTCCACCTGAATGTCTTATTTAAAATCCAGTCACCATGAAACTTGAGCCTAACATAAGGAGACAGATGGAAGACTAAAATTGTAAAGAAAAAGGAAAACGTAACACAGAACCATTAAGAAGGCATGCTGACAGCTTCAAACACAATGGAAAAGCATAAAAGAAGACTAAGCAAAGCACCATAGTTTAAAGAAAAGCTAAAGAAATTTAAATGTATCTTTGATATATTTAGTTATTACAATTTTTATTACTTATGAAACCAAAGCAGAGAAGACAGTTAAGCAATCATATCAGGGTAGCCAGAAACTCTGCATTAAGCATTCATTCAGCATCTCCTTATGTGCTACATGCTCAGGACACTGGTAAATAAGAAATGGCCTCAAGGAGGTTTTACAGGATGAGTGAGGACAGAAACATATAATATCCTAGCAAAATGTGTAAAATCACAGACTATGGTAAGTACTATATAAGACATATAAAGCGTTTTGTAATAGAGAATTACAGTGGAATCTGAATTAGACTAGGGCTCAGATGAGATTTCTCTTAGGAAAGAACACTTAAGCAGACACCAAAGAGAATGAAGAATCAGCCACACAAGCAGGTATGAACACCCTGTGAGGATAAAAGCAATTTGGCTCTAAGGAACTGAAAGAGGATCAATATACACAGGATGTAATTAAATAAGGGGGAAAATGAAGATGAGGATGGAGAAAGCCTACTCATACAAGGCCTTTTCAAAAATAACCTGGTTGTGAATTGAAGATGAAAGAGCCCCCTTTTAGTGCAACTTTGATGGCTTCTCCTTTTGCTGTCTGCCCTTCTCCACCCATTTTCTAAATGCCAGAGTCCCTCAGATGGTCTTATAGGCCCTCTTCTCACTGAATTCTTTCCCCTAAGAGTTCTTCCATGCCCATGGCTTTAATTATCACATATATGTCTGACTTCCAAACTTACCTCTCTTGCTTTAGGCTACTCAGTTAATTACACAAATGTTAACTGAACACCTTCTATGTGTAAGGCACTGGTCTAGGCTCTGGGATGTCGCAATGAACAAAATCAAGTTCCTAGCCTCATGGAGGTATATTGTGACAAGATAAAGAGCAAATACACAAAAGAGTAAATTTATGGTCTATCAGATGTTGAAGAGAGATATGGAGAAAAAGCCAGATAAAAGGGAGAGGGAGTAAAGGGCATGGGGGTGGGGGAGGGATGGAAGTTTGCCATTTGGTATGGAGTGGTAAGAGAAGGCTTTACTGAGAAAGCCATAGTTGAGCCAATATAGGAAGGAAGGAAGAGAGTGAGTAATTAAAATCTCCAAGAGCAGTCTGGCCAAAAAGACCAGCAGCTGCAAAGACTCTGTGAGTCATGTTGCTGCGTCTGAGGAATACCAAGGAAGCCAGTGCCCACGGTCAGGCAGGTGTAGAAAAAGAGGTCAGAGAGAGTGAGGGCAAGAGAAATGATGGGGGAGGGAGGCGTGTGTACAGATCACATAAGGCTTTGATGTCACTGCAAGCACTGGGTTTTTACTGAGTCCAAGGAGCTGCTGGAGGGCTTCCCTCAGAGGAAGGATCTGAACTGATGCACATTTTAACAGAAGTGCTCTGGAAGGAGAGTCACTGAAGTTTTGTTTTGTTTTGTTTTTAAACATTTGTTGCCTTTAAGTAGAAGCATTATGGGCTCTAAAATATTGTCTTGCTTTTGACCTCTGTTCTTTGATTTTTCAGGAATAACATATTTTTAAGTAACTCAGAAAGGGTTTCTGGACCACAAAACAAGACTGATAAACAGACCCACCTTGTTCCTGCCCAGAGGATAATGTTCCCTCTTCAAGAGCAGTTGCTTCTGATTCAACTGTTGGGGCTTTACTCTCGGTTTCTGCTTTACTCTCGGTTTCACTAGCAGTTGTAATTGTTTCACTTTCCTCCTCAGACATGGATTTAATTGTCCAGAGAGATTTTTGGTTTCTGATCTTATTTAATAATTTTTTAAAAAGAATTTTTGAAGGGAGCTGCTGGGTCTTCATTGTCAAGGGAACTAAAAGAAAAAAAAAAACTTACTCAGCACCTATCATATATCTGGCAAATTGTTCTATATACTTAGTTACTGCGATAACTACTACTTAAAAGCACAACTTTATTTCCCTCACTATTTATAATTTAACAGTATGTACAATGCTATTCAACCCCAATCACAGCAATTTTTTAACATATTTAAATAAAGACAATAGAATTAAACTATTTCCCAACAATATGCATTCAACACAAATTTTGAGCTTAAAAATGTATATCAGTAACATGTTTATTCTGCTTATTATGATGACAGAATGCAAACTCTGAATCTGTAAGATTAACTTTGAGAATATATGCTGTAAAGTTCTATAATCTAAGCTAGACAGGGGTCCTAATTATGGCACTGCACTTAATAGGCTACAGAGAAAAGCAATACTAGTTAGAACCTTAAAAGCAAATCAAGTGCTCCCAAATTATTCCTGGTAGTATCTGGGAAAACTTCCCACACTTATCATCATAAAGACATCTCTTTAGTTTAAAATTCTTAAGTTGTTTCCTCAAAACATCCTTCCATATGGGCTGACAGTACAATGTCAAAATTCAGTACAGTACTAACAATTCTCTAAGGGGACAAAACTGTTTCGCATGGACAGTTTTCTTGAATAAAATTTAAGAAATCTAAAGAGGTTGAAAACTGGCAGATTGTAGTTTTGTCTGACACCCATTTTCCTTTAACCTTTCTGAGTCATAACTTACAAACAATAAAGTGCACAAAAAAGTGTACAGCTCAATGAATTTTACACACATCAATGCAACACCATCTAGACCATTATGCAAACCATGCCCAGCACCTAGACAGCTCCTTCCTGCCCCTTCCAGCCACTGTACCACTACAGATAACTGCTATTCTTTGAGACCAGATGAGTTTTGCCTGTTTTTTTTCCTTTAACGTCATATAAATATGGAATTATACTTAGGTATTCTTTTCTGCCTGGCTTCTCTCACTCACCATTAGTCTGTAACTCACTCATTTTTAAGAAAGAAATTAACTGACAATATTTAAAAATAAGGACTTTAAAAACAACGATACTCTTAGGTTCTTTTGAAAAATCAAGAGTTGTCAGCACCAAGCCAGCAATCCCAAATGGGATCAGCAGGAGCTGAAACGTAACTGTCCCTAGATAGGCAAGACTTGCAACCCTGACAAACTAGAGATCTGAATGATATTCCCGATGGAGAAAACTAAAAGAGCTGGATAAACAGTAAAGTATCTTCTTAAAGGCTCTGATATTGCAAGAAAATATGTTTCCAGAGGCCAAAAATGAAGCTTAAGTGGGAATTCTGGAAAGCAACAAGCCCCAAAACCATATTCTCAAGTTCATGCCAAACCATACTTACACTTTGTTTGGACAGCAGTCTGGGCCCAACTGTAGGGATAATGCCTAGAGCCCTCCCTCAAGTAGTCCAACAGGAGACCCACGTAAAGGTGGAAGCCTCAAGGGCTAACTACCCACAGTGTAGGGTGCAAATGTTAAGAAAGTCTCAGTGATTTTGAACCAAGGCCATACTACAAGGTATGGGGGTAAAGAGGGGTCAAAATGAAGACGAGCTGGTCTAGAGACCAGGAGATGTAGAATAAAAGAGAGGGAGGTGTTAGAGGTAACTCGTTGGTCGGCTTGGATAACAGTAGACTGTAGTATCATTTACTAAGGATGAAGACAGGCAGACAAAGCTTCAAGAGGCAAAAGATAATCACTTTACTGTTAAGACTTGAGTTTTAAGTACCTGTGCAACAGACAGCCCAGTAAAAAGGTTTAGAATGGTGAAGGCAGAGATGCAGTTTGGAAGAGACCTAAATGTGTGCGAGTCATCACTGCAGATGAAGTGCCCAGCCATAATTAACACAGTAGGATGTGTATGGTGCTTTGATGAAAGTCTAAAAAAATACTGACCTTTCAAATGAATTCCGAATTAAGCATCTAAGCCAAACAGCCTAAAACATCTTCAGACTATAGGTACATATGAACAAAAGAACTTTCCTTCTATGTATATGAAAAGGATCTTTAATAATGGAAATCTGTAAAAATGCTCTTTCTTCCTTCCACCACTATTAGCATTAGTCACTGTTTGCACTAAATTAGACCAAACTTTTCTAATTGTTAATGAGCGATTTGCACTTTGTTTTGTGAAATATTATAATATTCAAGTTTGAAGAAGTTTTTACCGTCTGCTTCACTAGAACATATTATTTCTGCTGCTGTCATTGGGGGGTTTTCAGTTTCACTTAAATTTTCTTGTTCCATTGAAAGGTCCAGTTCTTCGTCTTGGATCTCACCAGTCACAGTGGGCAAAGGCTCCGGTTCAAGGTGCAAAATCAGGTTTCCTTTCACCTCTCAATAAAGAAATACACAGGCATGTTTCCATTCCAAAATGACTAAAAAGAACTTGAGCATAAACACTGAAAGGCCATTACAGTTTCTAAGTCTAAAATATGAGGTCCCCTTTCAAATGACAACTCATTTCAAAACAAAAAGTGCTTCATCAATACAAATGTATTTTCCCACAAAAGCAGTTAAAAGCATCATTGAAAGTTTATTGAAAATACCTTACCCCTGTCAGCATTGTACATGTCTTCAAAGGCGAATTCTAGCTCTCTCTGCCAGTCTTCCTTCATTTCATTGCGTTTGTATGGAAGTTCGACTAGTTGTGGTGGCATCTGTGCTACAGTCCGTCTCCTACGTGCCAGGTCCTCTTGTTGTAGCTGTTTGAGTTCTTTCATTAGTTTCTCTTGATTCTTCAAGAACAAAGAGAATTAATTTGCAACAGCTGAGTCACAAATTTTGGACTGTAACATTACTAGTGAGGGAAAAGTGAAGGAATCACAAGAAATAGGGCCTGGGGTGCTATTTCCCTCCTCTACCATTATGCCACAAAAAGACATTAATTTATTTATTCAAAAAATATTTACTAAATGTCAGATACCATTTTTTGATGCTGGAGATACAATCTCACCCCTACCCTAGAGATCAACAAACAGGGAATCAGTATTCTGTTATTAAGTATTGTACTCTAAGATGGCGGGTGGTACTGATTATGCCACAAGCTTCAAAGGCTACAGTTCTCCTTTCTCAGGAAAGCCACGACGGTAGGTTCCATATAAGTTGCCATGTAACTTCTATACAATGTCCTGCAGTGTACTCTGTACCAGTTCTCCACGAAGACAGCAGCATATACCCATCTCAGGTCAGCACCAAGACCCAGAGTGCCCATGGCCTAACAGATGATACTTGTTACTTCAGACTCAGGAATCACCATGATTAAAGTGGATCTATGTGTACTTCTTTAAGCACAAAGAGTCTGGCTAATTTGGAAATTAAGCAAGAGTTTCAGTGAGGTTGTTTAACAGAATTCTGGTGGTAGAACCTACAGAGGGCACATAAAAGAAGACCTCTGATTCCTTGGGATGAGGATTTAGCCAGATAAAAGTGAGTGCAGGAGGAGTATAAGAAAGAAATAACTACTACAGTACCAAAGTATGGAAATGAAGGCATTGGGCATTCAGAGAAAGTATATTGTCATTTTAGATAGGACATAGAGGGCAAAGTTACTCAAGGAAAAAATATAAAGCTGAAAAGGCAAGTAGAGGCCAAATACTAGTTATAATAGACACTAGCAGGAAATAAGGCCTCTGGGCACAATGGGGTCTACAGTAGAAAGGTTCAGACAGGGAAAAGGAAACACTAACAGCAATGGGACTGCAGGACTGTGATGGCATTTTTGTCTACAAAAAGGTGGGCAGCCTGTGTAACAAAATGTGAAGTAATAACATACACACGCTACTTAGTCTCATGTAAAGTTTTCAATATTTTACCATTTGGAGATTAAATTTTTTGCCATGCCCTGAACAAGAATCAAATTATGAACAAATTCATTTCATTTATGTTAAGTTTCAAATCATCTCATTAAATTAACTTCAATGTAATTTGAATAAGTATACACTATTTCTAATTTGAATAAGTACACTATTTCTGGCTCACTGAAAGCTTGGTTGATTTTTATACTTGATCATTTATAACTGCCCTCACCAATAGCATTTACTGTGAACTTATGAAATTCAAGGAACAGTTCTAGGGGCTTTATTAAACTCATGTAATCTTCACAAAACAGATGATAAAACAGAACTCAGACAGGTGGGATAACCTGCCTGAGATCAAACAGCTAAGGAGTGAAGGGACAAAAATCCAGGCCGACTATGGAGTCCGCTTACCTCACCACTAGACACTGCTGATTTGTGGAGGAGTGCTCAGTTTACCATGCTTGCACACTTTTTCCTATAGGTTTAAGCCTTAGATGAGAGTTACTAATAATAATTCAGATATTCAGTTATTTTAATCATAATTTACTCCCAGTTTATAAACGCTAAAATTTAAGGGAGAAGGTCATAATTCTGTTCAAACTATACAAATTAATAAGACAGGCATTTTACCAATAAATTTGATTTTAAAAAAGGTAGTTAATTCCCACAGAAGCACTTAAAAACTTTCTCAGATGAGCATTTAAAACATCCAAATACATGAGTCAAACTCAGGACATAAAATCAGACTTCTAAAAAGATGAATCATTTTCATGCTGTTTCAAGAATAAACACTCACTGAATACGCCTGACAAAAGTAAAGCTAAAACTGTTTAGCGATTTTCATTACATATATTTTGCAGGCAGCAACAGCCATTTTCAAAGCTCCCTGTCAGCAAGGATCACAACTGTACCTCTGAATCAACACTGTGAAGCCAGCATGTGCTTCGCTCAATAAATATTTAATGCATTGAACCCTAAAACAGAGAACACAAATGCACTTCAAATAATTAGAAAAGTGATTAATTTCTTCTCAGGCTATTTTTGAACTGGTTAAAATATTTAACTTTTAATAAATTCATCATTAGTAAAGATTTCAGAACTGCAATGTACTATAAGTAAGAACAGCTTCACCTATTTGGAACAGAGGTAAAAGTTAGGAAGTTTGAAGTCATGTGACTCAGAGCCTCTCTCTCTCACATTCTTCATACCTCCTTACTTTGAGCCCACTGACTAATCAGCTCTGCAATGCTATTGGCGAGGCTATCAGTAGTGAGCACAGCCAGAATTTAATTCTCACCTGTGCCAAATGGATCTTTTTCATTGCTTGGAAACCACGTACATGTGCCTTCTCACTCTGTTCCATTCTCTCTTTCGCTGCTTGTTTTTGTACTTCTTCCAGTCTTTTAGCTTCTTCTTCAGCAGCCAAATGAGGATCTGGCTAGCAGTGAATCAAAAATATTTTAGGCAATTTAAAAGTATAAAACAAAGAGATAACAACCCCCCCCAACTTTAAAATCATGTTTTTCTTACATAAAATTAAGTGATAAGAGTTGTGTTTTTCATTAGATTGTCAAATAAAAAATGACAACAGCCAACACAACAATAGCCATCTGGTGTGAATGAATCAAAATTATGCCTATATTTTTGTCAGATTGACTAAAAATATATTTTTTGATGTGTTGCAGAATTTTAGTAAAGAGTTGATAAGAGGGGGAACCCCCCAAAAAAGGAATTATCTTCTGGAGGGTGGGCCCCTTGCAGCACAGGCTTTCCCGGCTAGGTGTGTATTCTAGGAACCCACATATGTCAGTGTACCACATGGTGTTGTTTTGAGAGGCTGTGTTTGGCTCCAATTAATTTTTTTAAAAGATTCTTTTAATACATCTGCCCATTTCATGATGGGTGATTTACAAATGCTCCTGCCCACACTGTGCTGAGTGTTCAGCAGTTTTTGACCAAAAACGGTATGACCCTTGTGTCCCACCATTCCTATTTACCCAATCTCACCCTGAGTGACAAAAAAGATGAAAAAAGTCCTCAAAGGGAAATGTTTTGCCAATATGGAACAGGTGAAACAAAAAATGGCAGAAGCACTAAAAGGCATCACAATCAATGAGTTCAAGTTTTCTGAGCAATGGAAAAAAAGTCTCAATAGGAGTACTGCATCACCTGGAGAGTACTTTGAAGGTGACTGAAGTTTAAACATGTAAGAACAAATACACAATTTTTATAAACAAATTCCAAGCTTTTTTGTGTCCACCCTCACATAAGCTATGATGAAAAAGGTTGAAAATTGCTGCAGTATACTCATCCAAACACATTCCTTCATTATCTTTCATTAAGTAAAGAAAACCCATTAAAACAACTAACGTTGAAAGGTAAACACCCACAAAGCTCGCAGTAAAGAAATTACAAGCATCAATAGTCACGTAAGTCATTTAGGGCAGCACTGAGGCTTGTCTTTCATTTTTCACCAACATCCACTGCTTGGCTTCAGCTTCAAGAAGGCCAAATAACAAAAAACACCTACTTTAATACAATTTCTGGCTTCCTAGAAGTTGTGCATAAACAAGGATTATCTGATTGTCCAGTCAGACATCATACTCATGAACATAACAGTAGTAATACTAAAGGGGGGAGGCACATAACATGATTATATGTGAACGTTCACTTTCAAGTAAACATTCTAAATGTAACTTTAAGTAAAAATCTGCTTATGTGTTTTATACGTTAAAATTCTATTGGTCAACCCCCCTCCCCCCCCAAAAATTCTATTGGTCAGTTGAAACAGTAATTAATGACAACAAAGAAAGCTAGTAAATATCAGCTGTATCCCATACTAAAGCTAGATCCCCCCCACCGACAAAGTCTTTCTTCATCAATCTTAATTGATGAAGATAATTGAGATAAATCTACTTAAAACTGCAAAAATGCAGTACAGTAACCACAAAAGCAAGTTAGCAACAGACTGAAGTTATTGCTCCTGCATTATAATATTGAAGTTTCGATGATATTTATAATTTTAAACAAATGTCAAGATTTTTTCTTATTTCTTAGAATTCTATGATGATGATGCTCATTTTAGGTCTTGACCAAATGTTGATTTTAACACCCGCTATTAAGCAGTCAACCAAAATGTGTATTTGTTGCACTCCAAACTCCAGATGAATGCTATACTGAGAAAGTTTATTTTCCTAGTAGCCAAATGCATGACACACAAAAAGAATTTAGAACCCAATGCTACAAAGAAATAGTAATTATAATAACAAGAAGATACCATCTGTCATTCTTAAGGTTGGCAAAAAAAATTTAAACCATAATATTACACACAGACAAGTGTGTAATAAGATAGTCATTCTTAAATTGCTGATGCTTTTTAGAGGCAATTTAATGACCTACATCAAGTAGCTGTATCTAGTGTTGTAGTTTGGAACCAGTAATTTCTCTTCAAGGAATCTGTTCTAAACACAATCAGATTTACAGACAAAAATGTACAATATTATTATGTTTACATTATTTATAGAAGGAACAATAGAAAAATGGTTAAATAAATTCTATGTTGAAATATTAACTACTTGCTAAATATGTTTTGAAAAATCTGTGTATATGTTTATATATATAGACTACAGCCAATTCCTTTATGTAATTACCCATATTTCCTTTTGGTGACAGAATCAGAGGTGCTTTTCTTATAGGTTAAGCTTGTGTGTACAATTCCAAAATTTTCATTGAGCATGTATTTTTGTTAAAAGTTTTAAAATTTGTTTTTTTTTATTTTAACCTTCCAAATAGCCAACTCCTTTCATTCGTATTAAACCTCATTCACATTAAACATGACATAATTCGAAGCATTTCTGAAATTTTCAAAATCATTATTACTCCATGATAGTTAGTAGAGTTGTTCAAATTTTGACATCTGGGAACAAACAATCTACAAGGAACCAAGACGTAACTCAATTCAATGAACAGAGAAATAATGAAGTGAGGGTCATGAACAAACATTAAGTCAAGCACCTGTTTTGTGTCTGTCTCTCTATTCACAAAAGTGGAAAGATGATGGTAGGTAGAACTACTGGTTTTCACGTTAGAAATTCTCTTTACTTCAATGTTCTGAAAAATAGAACAGAAAATAGAATGTTAGATTAAAAGTATTAATTTTCATTTAAAGCTGGGTCCAATACAAAAAAATAATTTTGTATTTTCATCAATTATCCTTATTCATTTTTTTCACATGGGATCATGGCCTGAATGTCCATTAAACTGGAATTTAGGTTTAAAATCTAGATGTTGTATAGTTTAATACATCATATTGGGAGGCTCATAATAAGCTGCTCCACTATTATTGATTCCAACTTTGGTCATTTGGTTATGGTGGTTCATGCCCACTGATAGGACAAAGTTCTCTTTTCTTTTCTCAAACAGAACTAGGCCCATGAATAAAGTTAGAAGGATGATAGACACCTGTCTGGTGCCAAAGTATCTTCTCTCAGATTACTTAGTAATTGAAAAGAGAAAAATACACCTTTATGATGGCTATCTCTTACAAGATAGTTTGGTCACCACTATAACCAAACCAGACAAATACAGAACATGAGAACCTCAAACTAGTGTCTTCAAAAAGTCCGAAATAGAAGACTTGGCTAGGGTTAGGGGGAGATGACGTCCTACATTAAGAGACCAAAGAGACAAAATAAGCAGAAGCAATAGGTGAACCTTGACTTAGACCCTGGTTTAAAAAAAAAAAAAAAAAAAAAAAAAAAAGCTGTAAAATTTAGGGGCAGTTGGAGAATTTTGATTACTAAACATTAAATGGATTTAAGAAACTAATGTTAATACTTTAAATGTGTTATTGTGGCTGCGCACAAGAATATCCTTATTCTCGCAAGAAGCATGAGGAAGTATTTAGGGTGAAATGTCATCTCTACAATTTACATTCAAATGAATATATACATACGTAACATCTGAAATCTACACACAATGCAAACAGCTATTCACTGTATTCTTCTAATTTCTCTGTATTTTGAAAATTTTCATAATAAAACACTGGGGGCAGGGGATAGTATCCACCCAATATATAATTCGCATTTGCCAAATTATGCAGTTTTTCTGGCTTTTTGTAAATTTTTTACTTTGGCTTGTTGGGAACATTAGAAGTTATGACAAAGGTAAATCAAGGCATCATGCATGAAATAATGCCTGCCTTTTAACATGGTACTGAGGGAGTAACTGAAATCTGACTCTGCCATTTGAATCGTAATTGGATCAAATGTGACATGGCAGATGGCTCAACATAGCAGTAGGAAGGTTCACAACATGAAAGGCTTAAGAGGCAAATATCGGGTACTTATGTTGATTGCACATACATAAAATATACCTGAATACACAGTTAAGTTAGACATCCCTATATTTGTATAGGTTTTATGTTTTCTGTGTAATTTCGATAATCATCCAAAGAGCCATCTTAATAATAATCACAAAAAGCTAATGTGAACAAGAGAATCAATGCCTTTTAAAATTAATTTCCACTTCACATAATAAATTAAATGTTGTTTCAAAAATAAGCTCTAAGTCACAGAAGCACACATTTTACTCCCATAGAGACCTCTCTCATTTTATGTAATCTTGGGTAAATTTATTAATTTACATGAACCTAATTTCTTTATCTTATAACATGGTAACTATTTACAATGACTATATCCTGAAATGTGGAAGTTTATGGAACAAATAATCCAGTTTTTTTTTTAAAGGGTATTTTTTAAAACAGACAGATTATTCAGTTTTCTGAAAAATCAAAAAGAGGTTTTCAAACAATAAAAAAATATTTTGAGACAAGTGGGGAAAACTGAACAGACTGTTTTAGAAGATATTAGGAATATTAGTTAAAAAAAAAAAAGAAAAAGGAAAAAGAAGAAAGTCCTTACACACTGGAGGCACATAGTAAAGCATTTAAGGTAAAGTGACAACTAGCATTATTTTTAAATACTCCAGATATACTCATGTGTTACTTATACAATTAAAATTAAGTCAAAGCAAATGATATTTTGATCTACAATGAATTCTAATAGTAAGGAATTATTATTATAACCCAGTTCTTAACACTCCAAGTAATTCATTCACCTCAAAAAGAGTTGGAGGAGGAGGTGGCAGACTTGTAATTTTGGCAGATCTCTCTTTTTCCACAAGCAGTGCTTCCTTTCGAGTTTTTATGTGCCTTAAAAAACAAGAGATGTCATAAATTACTTTCCCAGACAATATTACAGTACAACCCTTTAGGTTAAAAATCTAAAAGCCACAGGATTTCAAGAAATCCTCCAATCTGATCCCCCAGGCTCAGTGTGTTTAATACAGAATCTATACAAAGCAGACACGTAAGAATGTTCACCAACTGAAAGAGACGTGTCTAAAGACACGAATCTCCACAGTGGGGACTGACCCCGCACACATCTAGAGTTCCTTAGTTTAGGATAGTTTTTAGAGTAAAAAACACACAAACAAACAAAACCACAAGAAATATTGATAAAGATCGGCCACAGTATAAAATGACTGCTGCTGACTATTAACACTCTTTCACTTTTTACAACAAGCAGAAATACTCACTAAAGGCTTCCAAAGAGTCTATAATCTCTTTTAATGTTCTTAATCACACTGATTTTTTTGTTTTTACATCATAGGCAGAGAGATTTTGGTTGACATGCATTCTGAACTCGCCATACATTTCTACACAAACTTAGTAATTGCTGCTAAAGTCAGGCTAGAAGGCAAAGTTCATTTGTTACTATGTTCACCTAAGCAAAACACCCTCCTACTGCATTATTTTTACACCAAATTAAGAAACACAATGAATACACTGTGACTTTTATTTAATAACTGTTTAAACAATACCCAACATAGCCTCTATTTCTAACTGTATCAGTTTCCATGGAGAATATGGTAAAAATTATTACTTTACCAGGTTTTTTGTTTCATTAACATTTCTTTTTGATTTTTCTGTACTTTCAGGGCTTCTTTATGTCTCGCTTCTGCTTTTCTTTTTCTTTCTGCTGCCCTCTGTGCCAGAGCATTCAAATCAGGTTCCTAAAAATATACGTAAGACATTAAATCATGTTAAACAAGATTCAAAGGTAATATTATACAGTACAACCCCTGGTGCTACTCCAGTGAGGGCAACAATCACTAATGTGGTATGCAAATGACTGAAGTTGAGGAAACACTGCACTGGAGCACAAAGTTAGCAGCAGCATAAATGAAGCTGCAAAAATCTGATGTCAGAACTTGAGGTCATTACTAAAAACAGAGATTAGAATGGCCTGCGTGACACCAATGTAACCTGGCAGCCAAGGAGAGAGGATTAGAATGTGTATGTGTGAACAATGACAACTTCACTGTACTAGTCAGTGGGGTGGTAGACGCCATTGAGTGAGCACGTGTACTGGGTGGCCATCACATTCAAAATGACTGAGCAAGTAGAGCAACGAATCTATGTCAGATTTTGAATATGTCAGATTTTGAACATTCCTCCATGTAAACTATTCAGATGATTCAAAAGCCTACCCCTGTGGGCATCTGGTGATTGGCAGCTTCATCATGGCAATGTGCCCACTCATGCATCACATCTCATGCAGAGTTTTTTGGTGAAGCATCAGATCACCCAGGTGACTCAGCCCCACTACAGCCCAGATTTGATGCCCTGAAACTTCTGGCTTTTCCCAAAAGTAAAATCACCTTTCAAAGGGAAGAGATTTCAGACTGTCAATGAGATTCAAAAAAAATACAACAGGGCAGCTGATGGTGATTGGGAGAACTGTGTGAGGTCCCAAGGTGCCTACTTTGAAGGGGACTGAGGCGCCATTGTCCTATGTACAGTATTTCTTATATTTTGTATCTTTTTTAATAAATGTCTCTATTTTTCATATTATATGGCTGGATACCTTCTGGACAGACTTCATATGTTTTAGAGGTATGAGGAATGATAATGAAATGATAAATTTGAATTCACCCCACCAAATATGCTGGAAATAACAACTTCTAATTAAGATATTTACTACTTTATTTACCCAGACAGTTAAAGACTAGAAGAGAATAATGATATTTAATGAACCTAGCAACATTCTTAAATCATATTACATTTAAAAAATTTGGGCTATCAAAAACAAATTCTATGTATGAAAACACTTTTTATCAGATAAGCATTTAACAACTATAATTTATTTTTAACCAAAATTACTACCAGTTACAGGCAATTAAGTAAGTGTTCACTTACATTTTCTTTGGCTTGTTGGTGTCCTTCTCCCATATTTCTTAAACTTGCCAAATACAGTTTTTCCAAGTTGTTTATTTTCTGAGTTTGTGATTCTTCCCATTCTGCCCTTAGTGCCTCTGCCAAACGAGTAAATTGCTGATTTCTCCTTTGTTTTATACCTTCTCTTATCTGTAAAGCAATATCCCTTTCTTGTTCTCGAACCTGAAGAATGAATATTTAACAGATTATATGAAAAGAGTACTAAAATATTTTTGAAAAGCTATTTGGAAATAGAAGTTTAAATGAATTCTCTTCAGGCCTATCAATTCTCCTGAATTTCATATTTTACTAGCTAAGCTCTATGTAAAACAAAACAAAACAAAAAACAAAACAAAAAAAATCCAAGTGACACAGAAAAAACTAAAATCTTAAGACAACTTCTAAAATTTCCTAAATGATTACCTATTATACCCCCCAAGTACTAATAATGGCACTGCTATTATCATTCTAATAACCTAACGAAGATGCTAAAATGGTTAAGCATAATGTGACAAAATCTATAACCCAGATGAATACAGACAGAACTAGATGAGAACTCCTATCTGTGGTACATCACCCCTATTCTAATCAGAATGGCACCTAAAATATGCTTCATAAAGACTTAAGTTTGTCTAAAGACTTCTAGAAAAGAAAAATCTACAATGTCTTAATAAATGTGCTTCAGTGGTTAACAATTTTTCCAGTAAGTCTTCTTCAAAGTCATTCTCATCTTCCTGCTCTAATCTTCATCAGTTACACATTATTTAAAAAATATGTAAAAAACTACGTTCCAATAATTATTGAGTCAAATCACCCCTATCCTCGTCAAACTCTTCTTCAATCTGTCTATCATTTTGGTCTATTTTTCAAATATTCCAAAACCAGTTAGTATGCAAAAACCAGGGCTCTTATACAGCCAGGAAAGGTTTTTAAATGTAACATTTTATTTAGAATACTCTAATGTAAAAATATTAATAATTTAGAGAAGACAAAGAATTTTAAACTTTTTAAAAAATCTTACCTGTAGCAATCTCAGTTTTCGTCTTCTCTCAAAATCTTCTTTTAAAATGAAGGCTTCCTCATTAGGACTCAATCTCACCTTGCTGGCATTCACTACCTTTCTTTTCATTTTTGTGTTCCTTAAATATAAAGGTTCTGAATTTTAAAAAGAAGAACAATGCCTATTAAAGTAGGGCAGCAAAGGTAATTTTTAAAATATATATTAATATGTTAGACAGTTAAGGGGCTGTCTACATGCAAATAAAATAATTTGGGTAAACAAAGTCCAACTTATTTACATCTATCAATGATTAATTCAGCGCTCAAATGAATGGTTCTCAGATAGATGGGAAGGGGTTAAGTGGAGGATACCCAGAAACACTAGAAAAAAATTTTCCCCACTGACAGCAGATTATTATTTACCTTAGAATATCTGGGACCTGACTTATTTCTGATTGGGATTTCTAATTTACTTAGCTTAAATGTAAAAAAGCACACACTTAAACAAATAGATTAGCACAGAATAAATGTTTTCACAATTACAATTTAACAATTTAATAACCTATGCATAACCAGCAAGACTGCTGTAACTGCAAGGGCTCCTGGTCCCTAGATTCAACTTCCAATCTGTGGTACACAACTTCATCCCTAAATGTCATTGTATGAAGTCACATCAACCCCTGAACAGTAAACAATTCTATGAGTTACAATAGTGTGATTTTTAATAATCATTTTTTCCTTTATGTTGTTATTGTTGTTTTTAATTCTTACCTGAGGATACTTCATTGATTTTAGAGAGGAAGGGTGGGGGGACAGAAACACTGATGTGAGAGAGAAACATGGATTGGTTGCCTCCTGTACACAACCCAGCCGGGGATTGAACCAACAACCTAGGTATGTGCCCTGACCTGGAACTGAACCCTTAACCTTTCCATGTATGGGACAACACTGCAACTAACTGAGCCACATGGCCACAGCAATATATATAATCACTTAAAAAAATTCTCTTGGAACAATTCTGTTTGGATGAGTTGAGTGTTTAGATTCCCAGTTCTATTTTTCTAGTGGTACTGCTTATACTTGGGCGTTCTCATTCTGCTCCCGAGATTACCATGCCCCTATTTGGGGGAGTCTGCTGGAGAGAAATGGAAAGAATGTAAGAATCGGTAAATTTCTGTGATTTGAAACTCTCAGGTCCTTCTGATATCTCCTCATTCCCATCACTACCATTTTCAAAAATTTTGAATATTCACCATTTCATTTGCTAGAGGAAGACAAACATACATTTGTTATTTTTACCTAGATGTGATAGAATAACCATTTTCTCTTGTATATAACTTTAAAAAAGATTTAAAATATTTGCAAATAATCAGAATTCCCATACACTTTTCCCAGCTTCTCTAAATTTTGACATCTCACATAACCACAGTACAATAATCAAAAGCAGGAAATTAACACTGGAACAATACTTTTAACTAATTTACAGAAAAAGTTAAAAATCTTCAAATTTCATCAATTTTCCTAGTAATAATATCCATTTTCTGGACCAGGACCCAATCCAAGGAAAATATTGCAATACATTGCATTTGATTGTTGTGGTATTCTAGATGCCAGGATGGGATTAAACCCACAGATATTTTACTAATGGAAATGCCTGTATCAGAAAAAATGGGAAGAGAGCTGGTAAAAGCTGGGAACACTTTAGACTTCCATGTGAATGCGACCCTGAGGGAAGAGGGAAGTAAGCTGGGTAGATGTCTCCTAAATGGCCATGCAGTCTAAACAAGGTTCAGCAAGACCTGTGGGGAGCCCTTGAGCTAAAGTCCCTTGTTTCTCAGGAACAGGCCTGCGGTGCTCGGTTACTGGCCAGGCTCTGAGGTTGGCCTGGGCAGTGGCGAGGAAGGCGGCCAGCGAAGGGACTCCAGAATGCAGGTGCTCCAGTCTCAGGGCCGCAAGCTGCCATGTCTCCGTCAACTCCTCTAACCTGGGACAGTTCCTCAGCCTGTCTTTCTTTCCAAGATCTTGGCATTTTTTAAAAATACTGGCCGGTTATTTTGTAGAATTCCCTCAATTCGGATTTAAGCTTTTCTTGTGGTGAGGATGAGGTTATGCGTTTTTGGCGAGTGCACCACAGAAGTGATCATGCATCCTTCTCGGTGCATCAATCACATCGGGAGGTAAACGAGGCTGACTAGTCTTACTACTGGCGATGTGAATTTTACCAGGTGGTTCAGGTGGTATCTCCCTACCAGGTTTCTCCTACTTTTCCTTTGCAAGTATCTGGTGGAGAGATAGTTGAGGCTATATAAATATCATGTTGCTCCTCAAACTTCTGCCAAGTTCAGTATCCACTGATTGCTTTCTGAAGCAATTACCGCGCAGCTTATCAAAGGTATTTGTTTCTGTTACTCCTAGAATCTACTCTTACATTTGGAATCTTTCTGCAAGGAATAGTTTTCCCTGCTCCCTCACTAATTCATATCAATAGGGCCTTTTAAAGTCTATGTATTATTGCTATCCAATAAGAGAGATACTACTTATTTTGCAAGATTTTGTTCAGATTAAATGGCACGTGACACATTGTAATCACAAAATTAGTACTGGATTTAGAAGATTGAGTTCAAGATCCAACAGTGCAACTTAAAGCAGAAATACAATGGCTACTTAAATCACTTTGGTCTCCTCTTATTAAACTATACAATGGGAGTAATAACTACCTTAACAGGTTGTTCTGATGATTATGTGACTTAATGAATGTGAAACTACCATATATTTTCTAAGTATTAAAGACTCGAACGTTCCCTAATGTTATAAAAGCCAGGTTCAAGGCACGACTTAATGCCTGAGAAGTTAAAGGTGACAGACACCAAAAAAGAGAACGCTCCCCGCACGAAACGATCCCAGGTGGTGCTCTTAAATGGCTACCAGGTTTGAGGCCAAGCCCACCGTGATTTGGGGGTGGAAGGGGGCAGGCCTCACGGAGAAGAGTTTGTAGCAGGAGCAGCGGAAGCGTTCCCAGCTGCCCACTACTTCGAGTTTCAGAAACCCCCGCGAGATCTGACCCCCGGAGACAAAGCCGCACGCGCAAAGGACCCGAGGGGGCCTCTCGCACCTGCGGACCGGGCTGGGTCCGCCGCGCTTCTGGTCCCGGCGCTCCTCGTAGAGGAAGCCCAGGCCGAGCCAGGGAAAGCGGCCCGCTCAGGTCTGACCCGCAGGCTTTGCTGCCTTCTTTGCGCCGCGCCTTCCCGGAGTCCCCTTCCTGCCGAGCACACTCTCAGCTCCCAGGCTTCAGGGAGTCGTGCACGCTGAGGGCGCGGGAAGCCGGCGAGTCCGTCACTCACCTGAGAACCGGGGGTCTGGAGCGAGGAAACCCAGCTCAGACCGGGAAGGCCCGGCGGCCGCAGCCAATCGGCTTCCCAGCAGCGGTTCGTGCGCCTGCGGGGCGGCCATCGCCGAGCTGCCGTCACTTCCGTCATTCAAACCGCCCGCCAACGGCGGGGCCCAACCGCGGGAAACTCGGGGCTCCGGCCTCACCCGGGGGCAGCCGGCAGGGCCGCGCCGGAAAAGCCCGAGCCTCGCGCACGGGCACGGGCACGGGCACGCGCACGGGCACGCGCACGCGCTGGCCCTACGCAGAGCCCCATTGTTTCTCACATCGCGGCCCTGCAGTGTTACTTCATTTCTCTCGCTGCGCGCCTTTCACAGGTCATGAGACAGAGGTCCAGAAAGGGGAAGGTAGTTATCCAGAGCTGTGAGGGTGGCTTTAGTCTCAAGTTACCACCGTGAAGATGCCTTGGGATTTGCATCCTTTTGTGTGCTGACTACACAATTCGTTTAGTACGATGATGCTAGTTTCTGGTTGCTTTCTTTAAAGGCCTACAGCTCCTACAACAGTGAACCGTATCGTGATACGCTGTGTCTCAAGAGGTCCGACACACCTAGAACACGCCAAGGATTTATTTACTGTAAATAAACTATAATCAGAAAGGGGACAAACACAAATTTCATATTTATTGAGCATCTATTATGTGTCAAATACAGTGAAGGGGAGACAAGAGCATATCAGTTATGGCCCTTATCCTAGATTTTGTAGTTCAGTTAAACATACCAGGAATTAAAGGATTAGAAAATGGGGAGTGAGGTAGAGGAAAGTTGCTGACCTGATCAGATCTGATTTTCCCCTGCAGAAAAGGTCGGAGGGAGTGAAGACTCAAAGCACGGACACCAATTAGGATACTGCTACAGGAAGTGAAAAATTATCACACAGAGAATCCAGAGAAGAGGGTAGGTTTAAGACACAAATAGGATGCCGAACATCAGGAATTGGTAGTCACATAATCATGGAAGTCAAAGAAGAAGAAATCAACCTTGATGCCCAATTCCATATTTGGTGACTAAGTAGATGGGGTAATATCCTACTAGAACACTGCAAGAAGAACAGGTTGGAGAGAGGACATAATTAGTTAAGCTTTGAATACTTTGATTTTGTGTTGTTTATGGGATATTTAGACAAAGGAATAAATTGCAGAAATGTTTAGGAGGCAAAATTAGTACTAAGAAACAATTGCATGTGAGGTTGAGGGAAAAGAGAGTGAAGTTAACCTCACACGCTACTAGCTTAGGGAGCTATGTTGTTGATGTTGCCACCAACCAAGGAAGAAAGCAGAAGTGGGAGTCAGTGAAGTGGCAAGGTGGTGAGCTCAGCTCTGGACACATTGAACTCGTGGAGTATTCGGTGATGTGCAGTAAACATGAATACAATAGTAGCCCACATTTTTTTAGTAATACTTAACCTGCCCTCTTCATAGGGTGGTTGTGAGACTCAATGCATGAATCATATGAGAGCACTTTGTAAACTCTAAAGAGGTAGTTTAACAGCTATTTTATATTTTCTATCTAGCACCTTCTGCCCTCTTCTGATACAGACCCAGCCCTCCAGGCCGTAGGGGTAGGCATGTGACCCAGATAGGGTAAATTGTAGTTCTTTATCTCTTTTGCCACTGGGATTGACCCAGGGATGGGTACATAATCTACATTGGGTCAATATGAGTCATTCCTGTGAATTTTCTTACCTGAGCTATGAGGGATGGTTATTTTCCTCTCTGGGCTCATGTTAGGATGTGAAACTGGAGCTTCCCCAAGTGACCCACCATGTGGACCCCCATAGCTGGTTTGGAAGAGTCTGACATTCAGCAAGGAACACACAGAGAGACTCCTGATAGTGTGCAAGTCCCTGGATCCAGCTGTTCCTGATGTCAGACTGTTCTGTAAATTGCTGATAGGAGCCATTAAAACACCTCCTTTTACTTAGCTGCTTTGAATGGGAGTTTTTCTTTTTTGCAAATTAAAATAGGATGTAGATTTATATTGAAATTCTCACAAACAACATCTAGGCATTTGGGGAAATACTAGAGAACAAAAGTTAAGATCTTGGACCTAGAGTTCAACTTCCTGGATTTAAATTTCTGGCTTTCAGAGTTTAAAGTTCAGAGTTTAAAAACTATGACTTTGAGCTAGTTCCTGAACCTCCTGAAAAGTCAGTTTTTTCATCTTTTAAGGGGATGTAGTTAAAGTACTCAAAAGATTATTGTGAGGTTTAAAGCTCTTAAGACAGTGCCTGACACAAAGTGTGCAATAAATGTTATCTTTTCTGGCTTTTATTTTAATACATTCATTTTAGACTACAGGAGGCAAAAAAAAAAAAAAAAACCCACCCTTTAAAGTGTGTTTACTGGTGTTTTTGGTTTAATTTTTAATTAGGTCCTTTTGTACTTTATGGGCCTAGGGAGGCGAATGTAAGTTAAGCTTCTAGTGTTGTTATCCCTCTAGCAATGAATGTTAATAAACAGTGACCAAGAGGAAGAGTTGCCCCTAAACAAAAATGGCTTTAGTGTGACTGGTCACCATGTAATGCTGCCTCATCTCAAAATGCAACTGAAGACCGTTAGCACGGGAGCCTTTTAAGGTGTTTTTTTGATGGTAGCAGCGTCACTGTTCTAAGTTCACTTTCAACTCTGTCCATATCCAATATGAGGGGCTGACATTAAAGTGGGAGGTGGGTGGCTCCCTAGTTCTCATGTATAAAATCCAGAAGAAAGCAAATCTCTGTAAGAACTGGAGCAGGTTTCTAGCTGACTATCTGTCAACTGCCCTCTTTCTCTCTGACATAAACACCACAAGACCTTAACAAGCGATAGTATTTCAATAGGCTAATTTAGAGCTGCTATGGGAGTGAAATGGAGAGTGCCCAGCAGGAGAGAAAAAGGGTGCTGGGAAAGGCTTTTAAAAGCTGTAAATATTCTTTTAAAGGTGTGTGGGTAGGTGGGGTGGAATTTGGCCACTTATTTAAGAAGAGTGAGAAATGAGAAGAGAGAATGAGAAAAATTAATTGATTTTGTTTCACCTTTTAAATCTTTTTGAGCACATTGCTAACATGATATTTATTAATATTTGTTAAGCTATAATAAGTGACTGTGAGTTACATACTTGAAAGGATAGGAGGCTTAAATGACAAGGGGAGAAAAGGGAATGATCTACAATCCAGAAAAGCACTAGCAGCTGGAGAGGATCAGGTGGGGTGGGGAAGCATTTTGCCGCCACAGTCAGATGAGGTGGGGGTTGAACATCTGCTTGGTCATCAGTTAATCTCTCGGGGGCTCAGTGTCTATCTATAAAATGAGGATAAAAATACCCAAAATTTATTGGGCATTTTATGTGCCAGGAATTTTATTTTTTAAGTATATTTTATTAGTTATGCTATTACAGTTGTCCGAATTTTTTTTCCTTTACCCCTTTCTGTCTGGTACCTCTTTTCCCTCCAATAATCTAGCCCCCTTAGTTCATGTCCATGGGTCATACATATAAGGTCTTTGGCTTCTCCATTTCCTATACTATTCTTAACACCCCCCTGTCTATTTTGTACCTACCAATTATGCTTCTTTTTTTTTTTTTAAATTTATTATGTTGAACCTGAAGTTTTTTTTTTTAAGATTTTATTTATTTATTTTTAGAGAGGGAAGGAGGGAGGGGGAGAGAGAGAGAGAGAGAGAGAGAGAGAGAGAGAGAGAGAGAGAGAGAGATATCAATGTGCGGTTGCTGGGAGACATGGCCTGCAACCTAGGCATGTGCCCTGACTGGGAATCGAACCTGCGATGCCTGGTTCGCAGCCCGCGCCCAATCCACTGAGCTATACCAGCCAGGGCCCTACCAATTATGCTTCTTAATCCTTGTAGCTTTTCTCCCATTTTAATGCATCCCCCTCCCCACTGATAACTACCATGTGATCTCCATTTCTATGATTCTGTTCCTGTTCTAATTGTTTGCTTATTGTGTTTTTCAGATTCAGTTGTTGATAGTTGTGATTTTTTTGCCATTTTGCCATTCATGGTTTTGATCTTTTCTTTCTTTTTAAAGGTATTTATGCATTTATTTTTAGAGAGAGGGGAAAGGAGGGAGAAAGAGAGGGAGAAAAACATCAATGTATGGTTGCCTCTCATACACCCCCTACTGGGGACCTGGTCGGCAACCCAGGCATGTGCCCAGACTGGTAATCAAACCAGCAGCCCTTTGGGTCTCAAGTCAGCACTCAATTCACTGAGCCACACCAGCCAGAGCTGATCTTCTTTTGCTTAAATAAGTCCCTTTAACATTTCATATAATAAGGACTTGGTGATGATGTACTCCTTTAGCTTCACTTTGTCTGGGAAGCACTTTATCTGCCCTTCCATTCTAAGTGATAGCTTTGCTGGATAGAACAATCTTGGTTGTAGGTCCGTGCTTTTCATCACTTTGAATACTTCTTGCCTGCAAAGTTTCTTTTGAGAAATCAGCTGACAGTCTTATGGGAACTCCTTTGTAGGTAACTGTCTCCTTTTCTCTTGCTGCTTTTAAGATTCTCTCCTTATCTTTAATCTTGGGTAACTTAATGAGGATGTGCCTTGATGTGGTCCCCTTTGGGTCCTTCTTTGGTACTCTCTGTGCTTCCTGGCTTTTATGTCTATTCCTTTGCCAAATTAAGGAAGTTTTCTTTCATTATTTTTTCAAATAAGTTTTCAATTTCTTCATCTTCCTCTTTTCCTTATGGCATTCCTGTGATCCAGATATTGGCACATTTGGAGATGTCCCACAGTCTTCTTAGTCTCTCCACATTGTTTTTAAAATTCTTGTTTCTTCATTCTGTACTGGTTGACTGTTTATTTCTTCCTTATGTTCCAACTTGTTGATTTGGAACCCTAACTTCTTTCTCTTCACTGTTGATTCACTGTGCGTTTTGCTTTATTTCACTTAGTGGAGCCCTGATTTCTTCCCTTATGTGTTTGCCATACTCAGTCAGTTCTCTGAGCATCCTTATCACCAGTGTTTAGAACTCTGCATCTGATAGGTTGGCTATCTCCATTTTGCTTACCTCTTTTTCTGGAGTTTTGATCTATTCTTTCATTTGGAACATTTTTCTTTGCCTTCTCAATTTGGCAGTCTCCCCGTGTTTGTTTCTGTGTATCAGGTAGAGCTGCTTTGACTCCCTGACTTGATGCATCTTTTACATTGTAAGGGGCAAAGCTTTAGGTATTCACCAGGGCGGGGCAACCCACTTTGCCACTTTGTGGTGCTGTATGTGGGGGAGGAGTTGGAGAGCGGACAATGCTGCTCTCTGGCTTCCGGAGGCTTGCTCAGCTCTTATCCAGTTTCTAGTCACTTCTCCACTTCCTGTATGCAACTGGTGCCATTCTGGCTGCTTCCCTGGTGCTGAACCCCACAGTATGTGGGTTTGCATATATTCTAGGACCGAACACGTCCTTTAAACAGACTCTCCTGAGAGACTGGCAGTTTCTTTCACCTCCCTGACCCCTACTGGTTTTTACAGCCAGAAGTTATGAGGCTTTATTCTCCCTGCACTGGAACCCTGGGCTGTGCTGTCTGATTGCTTGCTCCCAGGTGTCTCTCCCAGTTTTTATCTACCAAACATGAGTGTGGGACCGCCCGCCTGGCTGACACCATCTCACTGCCGCCACACCGTGTCATCTCTGCCCTGGCTGTCTGTCCCTGCTCCCACCCGTCTGGATGACTATTTCTTCTTTAAATCCTTGAATGTTAGACTTTCATATAGCTTGATTTTCTGGCAGTTTTGGTTGTTTTTAGTTTTGAAGTTAGTTGTGACCTTCCTTATGGTTATAGGAGGGGGCAAAGCATGTCTACCTATGCTTTTATCATGGCCGGAAGCCACCTGTGCCAGGAATTTTAATACCTGTCCCATCTTACTGAGCATTTGTAACTATCCTACATAGAAGCATATAACTATAAAAGATCATACTACAATTTGGCCACCAATACAGACTCTGGGCAGGCAACTTTTGCACTGTAGTTTCTGTGTTACTGCTGTTTGACCTGCTCTATCTGATTCAGCTCTTGTATAACATGAATCGGCACTATTGAGTTAGAGTCCTGGTGCTGAACCCCACAGTATGTGGGTTTGCATATATTCTAAAAATTATCTCCATTTGCCGGTGAATATAACACTAATCTACACCCTTGCTACCCAAAGTATGGTTAAGGACCAAAAACATCCTCAGCACCTGGGAGCTTATAAGAATGCAGACTTTCAGCACCCTCCCACTCCCCAATCTGCTGAACCAGAATTTTTTGCATTTGAAGTAGATCTTCAGGCAGTTTATACACACATTAAAATTTGAGAATAATCAATGCTCTACACAAAGTCCCATATGAGATAAATTTAGGACAGGGTAATAGAATAGAGAAGGAGCCCTGGCTGGTGTGGCTCAGTGGATTGAGCACCAGCCTGAAGACTGAAAGGTCGCTGGTTCGATTCCTAGTCAGGGCACAAGTCTGGGTTGCAGGTCAGGTCCCCAGTTGGTGTATGTGTGAGAGGCAACCGACTGATGTTTTTCTTGATCAATATTTCTCTCCCCCTCTGTCTCCCTCCCTTCTCTTCTTCCTGAATATAAATAAATAAAATCTTTTTTAAAATAAAAGAAAAGAAAGGGGAAGCACAGTGTGAATAGATAACAGAGACAGGTCCTGCCACCATTAAAAGAAGAACAGTGGTTTATTAATGTAGACTGTGCCCACTTGTGATATAGGTGTGAGTTGTGGTAGAAAGAGGATATTGGATTTGGAGTTCTTATACTAGCTCTGCTATTTACTAATTTAGAAAATCAGTCACTCAATTTCCTCCCTTGTAAAGTGGGGACTCTAATGTCTACAATTCACATGAAACATTGAGCATGGAGCTGAGAACCCATTGTCATTTTCACCTGCCTGGATGGAGAAAAAGTAATAATATGATGGGTGGGTGTTAACTTTATGTTACAGATTTTTAAAAATTTATTATTTATTTTTAGAGATAGGGGAACAGAGGGAGAAAGAGAGGGAGAGAAACATCAATCCATTGCCTCTCAGAACTAGTGAACTGACTGGAGACCTGGCCCACAACCCAGGGGTGTGCCCTGACCAGGAATGGAACCAATGCAACCTTTTGTTTTGCAGGACAACAGTGAACCAGCTGAGTCACACCAGTCACATTTTGGCTGCGTTATATTTATTCATTGAATATTCATTGATCACTCACTAAGTGCCAGTACTTTGTTTAAGAATATTCACCAGATATTGAGGATACAGCAATGTGCCTGATAGATATAATCCTGACCTCAAAAAGGCAGTGTGGACATGTGAATGGCTCTTACAAGACTGAGCGTTAAGTGTAATAGTCTGTTAATTTCTCACATGCCCATATACCCAGCCAATGCCCTGTTCAAGCCTAACGTGAGGTTCCCACAGAACTAGTGAACTGAGAGCCAGGATTTGCAGAAGGAAGTCAGTGACTATTGAGGAGACGATTGGTGGTTCTGCTGCACCAGAGATCCAGCACATATGCTGAACTTTGTATGGTTTCCAGAAAGGAGGAATTCCAGCTACAAATCACTGGCACCAGGAAGGAGACCGGTGGGGATCTAACATACTCTAGCAATTTCAAAAGGAGCAATGTCTTGATAATATAATGCATATGGTATTTTTGTCTGGTGATGGTGTGAAATATTTATTTAAATGATTGTAGTTTGCTTAAACAGGCATATTGAAAGGAATTCTGCTCTTCTAGAACACTGCCAAGCACAGCTACCAGAGTAAATTTATGCTTGCTTCAATGGCCATATGTTTGGACTTGTTTTTTCCTTCAGCATTGCAGAAAGTGATGACATAGGATAACTCTTTCAGCCAGACATTCCTCTGTAAGCATTCCTGCCCTGCTCTTTTATATAATACATCAACTCCAAATGTCTCTGAACAGCTCTCCAGATCCTCTAGATAGAATGTGGCACTAAAAAGAGCAGAGCTCAGGGTTTAAGTTTATTACTCATTTCTTTGAGCCTTGGTTTCTGTATTTGTAAAACAGGAATAATATTATCCACCATGCCTTATTCACAGTCAAACAAAACAGTGCATCTGAAAGCACATTGTAAACCACAAAGTACTATGCAGACATTATTATTACTGTGGTGCTCTTATCTGTCCAACCTTATTCCACGACACCTCTTCCGCTGCTCGTTAGCTAAGCCACACCACGCAGTGACCTTCCGCACGTCTGAGTCAGCACAGCTCCCCAGCACAGCAGGGGGGACACCAGGCCCTGAGGCCAGACTGCGGGGGTCTGGGCGATAGTATAACTTGCTTACAGGTCTGTGGTGAGGATGGAATGAGCCACTGATGTATAGTCCTCAGGATGGTGCCTGGCATGCGCTAAGTGTCACACAAGTGTTCGCTGCTATTGGCACTGCTGGTGCCGTTGTGGCATGTGCTCTTCGAACCCTGTAGTGTCTTTCAGTTCTAGTTCATGTCCCATCTCCTCCATGAAGTCTTCTCTGACCCATGAAATGTGACAGCTAGAGCCCCTGTCACACAGGCCATTTGTTTATTATATAGTGAGATCATTGTCCCCCCTGGTTAGATGCATTAATTCAACCTTTAATGAATGCCTGCTATTACCAGGCTCTTTACTAGACAATGAGAATAAAGATATATAAGACATGGAGCCGCCTCTCAAGATGCTCGTGGTTAGTGGGAAAGGTGATCCCTTTCCCATCTGTGGCGGGGTGACCCAGCAGACAATTGCAATGGGCAGGTCTATAGACTGAATGTTTATTTTCCCCCCAAGTTCACATGTTAAATCCTAACTCCCCAATGTGATGGCATTTGGGGGTTATTAGGTCATGAGGGGTAAGCCCTCCTGGATGAGATTGGTGTTTTTTTGTTTCTTTTAAAGATTTTATTTATTTATTTTTAGAGAGAAGGGATGAGAAGGAGAAAGAGAGGGAGAGAAATATTGATGTGGGAGAGAAACATCGATCAGTTGTCTCTTGCATATTCCCAACTGGGGGCCTGACCCGCAACCCAGGCACGATGACGCCCATCCCACTGAGCCACACCAGTCAGGGGAAGATCAGTATTCTCATAACGGACGCCCCAAAGAGCTCCCTTGCCCCTTCTGCCAGGTGAGCACACAGCAGAGCAGCCATCTATGAACCAGGAAAAAGGTGCTCACCAGACACTGAAACTCCTGGTACCTTGGTTTTAGACTTCCCAGCCTCCAGAACTGTGAAAACTAAATTTTTGTTGTTTATAAGCCACCCAGTGTATGGTATTCAACACGTGAATTCTTGCAGGGGGGGCACAATTCAATCTGTATTACTTCCTGTTGAAGTTAGTGCAAAGATTGTGATGTACATGAAATGACTCATTCACATGCTCACAAGTCAGGACTTCACAGCACAGAATCATAATATCATAGATGTGCAAAGTGCATGAGATTTTCTTGTGTCTTACTGGTGTGGGACTCCCAGGGCTGTCTCCGTCTTCCTAGCATGCTGCGATGCTGCATGCTTATAATGGGATCTTCTCGTTGGGAAGGATGATTCCTTGGAGTGTCAAGCCAAGCATATGCTTGGTAAGTAGTGGACTACAAGTGCCCTTCTGTTTATTTCCACACATCTATAGCCTACCCATCTTTCGAGGTCAAAGTAGTCTTACACATTCTAGCATCTACCATTTTATGGAGACCTGGAGTTGCCCAAGTGTCACATGGCTCAATTGACAGAACTGGTGTTTCTGACACTAAAGGCCATACTCTTCCTATTTCTCTCTGTTCACCCCGTTTTTCACTTCACCTCCAGTCACTCAATAAACACATGCTGAGTACTTGTGGTACTCACTGCTCTGTACATTCTGAGTTTCTCTTTAAGCCAGCTCTGATCAGACTGTATTCTGAACTATCTCTGCTCAATATCAATGGCATCTTCTACCAAGCTTTGTAATTATTTTGTGACTATGCCACATCCTCTGGTAGACTGCAAACACTGAGAAGGAAACTGCCCTCTCTGACTTATCTTGTATCTCTGTAGGGCTGAGTACAGCACTCAGTATTTGAACTTCATAGCCCCTATAAATATCTGATTAATAAGTGAAAGAATAGATGCACCCACAAATGTTAGATATTAGGCTCTTTTCAGGTCTGTGTTCTGATTATTATAATATTATCCAGCTTCAAAAATAAGTCTGTGCTTTAATTTAGAAAAAGCCTTATCCTATTTCTGGGAGTTAATTCCCTTATCTCCAGTTCATTGGTACTCAATCCCCAGGACTTTGACCCAATATATGAGGTTCTTTATGCCAGTGCAAATGCATACTTATGTATGTATTAAAGACAATCACCTTCTAGGTTAGGAAATTTTTGCATTCCTTTATTCCATGACCTAATTTCCAGCCTTAGTACATCATCTACTGTTTTGAGGTATTACCGCTAGATAAACGATTGCAATTTTTGAGGGAGCAGAGGAAGCATATTGGAGATTTTCATTTTCTGCTCATCATCTTTTGAATGGCCAGTGGCCCCTTTGAGCTCACTTTCATGGCTAACACCCCATGGGCTTGCTGACTTTCATCCCACTGAGTCCCAGGCTGGCTGAATTCAAACTAAAGGCTTCACAGGCAAACATTTCTCCTAGGCACAGGTATGCATTTTTAAAAGGGCCTTTAAAGTCTTAATGTAAGGTAGGGAGCACTAGGACAGTTTTAGTTAGGCACTTTTGTATCTTTATGTGGTGGTGGCAGGATCACCAGTGGGAGGTGAGGCAAACACTTCTGACACTACCCTTTTGGGGCCTTTTATATTTCAACTCGTCGGGAGAAAAAGAAGTGGCAATTATTATATCTATCACTAGAGGGCAGATTAGTCAAATTGTTGAATTTTTGCTAGCAACTGAGAAGCTGTGGGAATTTTTTTTTCTTGGTTTCAAAAATCCCCCTCAGCATTAGACAGAGAAGAGACCAGGGTCACGAGAAGTAGGAAAAAGGAAAGTCAGTGACATTGCTATTGACAAGAATGGTCTCTCTTCATTTTTTTCTCTAAGTGTGTGTGTATAGCATACCAGGCTTGCACTAGGGAAGTGAACAGGTAGCACAATCCAGGTAGTAACACCCTAGTACTTAGTACCTGTTATGTGCCAGGTGCCATGCTAGGCATTTTACTTGCATTATCTTCTTTGATCCTCAAAACAGCCTACTGAGGCAAATTTCTGAACATAATTATTTTACAGATGAGGAAACAGGCTTATGAAGGTTAAATATATTGGTCAAAAGCAAGAAGCTAATTAGTAGCAGACTTGGGATTTGAACTGATGGGGGGTTTTTCTTTTGTCTTTTTTTTAATCCTCACCCAAAGACATGTTTATTTATCTGAGAGAGAGAGGAAGGGAGGGATGGGGAGGGAGAGAGAAAGAGAACACTGATGTGAGAGAGAGAAATCGATTGGCTGCCTCCCATAATTGCTCCATACTAACTATGTGCCCTGACTAGGGATTGAACCTACAGTCTTTTGGTGTGTGGGGTGATGCTCCAACCGACCGAGCCACCCAGCCAGGGCTTGAATTGATTTTTGTGAAGGGGGGGCAGATGGGAAAAGGGGAGCCTTGAAGGGAGGAAGACCATTCAAAGCCTCTAAGAGGGCTTCACTGCGGGGCATAGTCTGTCTTACTGCAGCAGCTCTAAGTGGATAAAATACCTTTCAGCAAATTATAGGTATTCAGTGTAAAAAATCATTTCTTTTTATTATGGCTACGTTACTAATAGAAAAATACAGAATCTTCACTATCAATTTTAATGATTGCATTGTATCACTTTCTTTTTTTTTTTTTTTTACCATTATAAACCATTGTGTAACATATTATTTGTGTCTGCTTCTATCCAAGGTATCCCTTCTTTTGTTAACTGGATTCCATCTTATCTCCCTTAATTCCTTTGTCATTATTTCCTTTCTGCCAAACCCTTTCTTTAGCAAACAGATATCGGATAGCACCATCTTTAAAAATAAATCTGCCTTGCCCTGGCAGTGTGGCTCAGTTGTCCGGAGCATCGTCTGGTACACCAAAACAAGGTTGCAGGTTTGACTCGGTCAGGACACATACCTAGGTTGTGGGCTTGATCCGCCGATGGGGCACATATGGGTTTCTCTCTCTCTCTCTCTTTCCCTCTCACTCTCTCTTCCTTCCTCTCTCTCTCAAATTAATAGAAATAGCCTCAGGTGAGGATTAAAAAAAAAACCTCCTTGATGTCACCTCACCTCCAGCTACAGCCCATGTTCTTCATTTCCCTAGACACCTTAAATTCTTGAAAGAGGTGTTGTACTCGCCAGCCTCGCTGTCTATCCTCCTGCTATCCCTTGCACCCACTCCAACCGGGCTGCCTCTGCAGCCCTCACAGACAGTTCTTACCAAGGTCATTAGTGGCCACCATGCCATCCAACCCAGCGGGGGTTGGGGGGTCCTTCTTCTTCAGTCTTCTTGCGGCATTTGACACATTGACCATTTCTTTCTTAGAATTCTCACTTGCCTTCCACAGAATCACTTTCTTGTGTTTTCTTCTATGTTAGTAGCCACTGTTTTTCCCTGCCCATAGTCTCCTTTGCTCATTTCTCCTTGTCCTCCCCACTCCTGTTTTGGGGCATCCCAGTGTTGAGAGCACAGACCTCTTCTCCATCTCCATTCATTCCTTAGGAGATCTCATCTGGTCTCAGGACTGAACACTATCCATATGCTCAGACTGCTCTTTGAACTCCAGATTCTTAATTCAAGTGCCTACTTGACCTCTCTACTTTGATGTCTAATAGACCATTGAAACTTGACAAGTGGAAAGCCCTTGATTTCTCTAACTTCTTCCCTCCCAGTTTCTTTCCCCAGGCTTCCCATCTCAATGAATGTACTCCTCAGCCAAAACTCTGAGTCATCCTGCATGCCTTTAATTCTCTCACAGCTCACATCTGCTCTGCCAGGAGATTCTCACTGCTCTCCCTTCAGAACATACCTAGAATTCAGCCACCTTCACCCTCTCCCCTGTCATCTCCCTCACCACGTCTCATCTGAGTTATTGTAATCATACCCTGAGTGGTCCCCCTGCTCACACTTTTGCCCAGTTCCACCTATTCTCCACCTAGGAAGCAGAGCGTCTTTACAGATTCAAGTCATGGACTATCTGTCCTCTGCTCGAAGCCCTCCACTTCTGCCTGTCTCATTAGTGGTGAAACCCCAATGACCTTACTGTGGCTGACAAGGCTCTGGGGAGTTTCAGAGGACCACACCATCAGCTTCTACCTCTTCACTGTCCCTCACTCTGCTCCATACTCACTGGTCCCACCTGCACACCTGCTCTTCCCTTGGCCTGGAATCATCTTCTTGTAGCTATGCCTACACTCTGCTTCCCTACTTCCTGCCTTCCTGCAGGCCTCTGCTCAATGTCTCTGTATCACAGAGGCCTTTCCTAACCACCCCGTTAGGAGCAGCAAGTTCCATTTCTTATTGCCTTTACCCTGCTTTGTTTTTCTTACCGGTATCACCACTACCACCGTCAACACACGTGCAAATACACACAACTGATGTTTTTGCCATTTGTCTCCTCAGACTTCAATGCGTACTCCTCGAAGGCAGGGAGTTTGGTTGCTTTGTTCTCAGCGGCACCAGTAATTCCTAATCCAGTCCCTGGCACTTGTACAAGGACTCTGTACAGATGAACAGATATTCATCTTGTAGTGAGGTTATCTCTTTATGGTAGACGTCTAGGAATGGGCTTGCTGCCTCTGAGATCCGAGTTTAAAGACACGCTCAACACATTTGACTGATTTATTTTCCGATCAACAGAGTACATGACAGGGCCATCGACCCAGTGCTCACCAAAAGGCAGGTTGTCAATACTTTTCATCTTTAGTAATCTCATAAGCAGAGTGTTTTCTTTTCATTTGCATTTTGGGATTATTAGAGTGTTTATGTATGGATTTATTGAGCATGTGTATATGTGTTGCTTGTGTGAATTCCCAGGTTGTGTTCTTTGTCTACTTTTCTATTATGGTTATTTCTCTTATTGATTTGTTCTTCGAGTATTAAATATTTTTTAAAATTGGTAATATTTTTCCAGTTTTCCACTTGTCTAACTTTGTTTTTGATGTTTTTGCCAAAAAGAAGTTATCAATATATTGTGCAGTCAAATTTATTCATTTTCCCCCAGTGATATTTTTATTTTTCCAATACGAATATAGTATGTAAATACTGGAATATTGAGCTTACTCAGGCTTCCTTGGAAATGTTTACTAAAGATATTCTTTTCTTATGGATACATTTCCTGCTAAAAATTATATTGTGAACCAGGTAGAAGGAGAGGGTATAGGGCTACTGGGCCCATCAAACAGGTCACCCCAGGAATCTGGGGATACGAATGCTACACCAAGAAAAAATGCTGTGAAACCAGTTCCAGAGTTTGCAGAAGGGAGAACTGACACAGCTGTTAAGCATCTGTGCATAAAGCAGGTGCCACAGAAAGAATGTGGTGTAGCTCCTGGACACTGTGCACTCACGTCTTTCTTCTCCAAGGAGAGACATGCAGATGAACATAACTACACAGTTCGGGAGAGTCAGAAAGGTTTGCTCTCACAGGCTTCCCAGCTTGCAAAGCAATATCATTACCTGTTGGTTCCCTTCCCAACGGCATTGGCTGACACAGATCTCGCCACAAGGTGGTGCTATATATACTTAGGCACTGAGGTAGGTGACTTCCCATCCACCCTCACTCCATGTGTAAGAGGCACTAAAGATGCCCTCAGTTAGCACAATACTCTCCATTTCCATCTGTGCTTTCCCAAAAGGTAAAATTTTTTAATGGCCAAGTACTATTCCATTTTGTAAATGTACCACAGCTTTTTTATCCTTTTATCTACTGATGGGCACTCAGGCTGCTTCCAAATCTTGGCTATTGTAAGTGAAATAAGTCAGGGAAACACAAATACCATATTATTTCACTTATATGTAGAATCTAGTGAATAAAATAAGCAAACAAGATAGAAACAGACACATAGATGCAGAAAACAGACTGACAGCTGTCAGAGGGGTGGGGGTTAGGGAACTTGGTGAAAAAGGTGAAGGAATTAAGGGGAAAAACCCTCACAGACAACAGTGTGGTGATTACTAGAGGGAAAGGGGTTTGGGGGAGGTGGCAGAGGGTAAAGGGGGATAAATGGTAATGGGAGGAGATTGACTTGGGTGGTGACCACACAACACAGTGCACAGATGACATGTTACAGAAGTGTATCCCTGAAACCTATATCATTTTATTTACCAATGTCATCCCAATAAATTCAATAAAAAATACAATAAAAAACACAAAGATGCTCTCCAGCACAGAAACAACACTTTCTAGTTCCAATATAAATTATGAGTTAACTCTAATATGAGTGAGAATAGTGCTCCCCATCCATGGAGCCACAGATGCATTAAGGTGTGCTAAGACATTGATTATTCTCTGGGCCTCACGGCCGCTGGTGCTGAACCTGGGCAGCCTGAATCCCCACCCCTTACCCCTCAAAGTGCTGTGCATGGGCTAGTAGCCTGGGCATCTTCTGGGGGTTTGTTACAGACGCAGAATTTCAGGCCTCATCTCAGAGTCTACATTTTCACAAGATGCACATTTACGTTTCAGAAATCGTGCACAAGACAGTCGACTCTGGTCTTGAACAACCCCATCCTTTTATCCCACTGTGATGTGCAAACATTATCATTCTTTATTACTTTATTTGTTCCTTGATTGTGGAGACACTTGGAAAGCAGTGATTCTTATAATCAGAGCTAGAAAGAGTGTTTGATGCTATTGCTGTTGCTGTTGTTTTTTAATGGTTTTGGTTTCTGGAAAGTGTGAACACTCCTTAGCAGTGGGTTTTGCTGGCTTTGTACTCGTCTCTAATTGTTCATGTATAATATATGACTTGATTCTGTCCACTGAGACTGTAGAACCCTAAGGGACAAGGGCTCTATTTCATCTTACAAAGCTTTCCTATAATTTTTTAGTATCATAAAGCAGTGTTTTGCAAAGGAATCACTAGGTGGGGAGGCACTGTCATGCTAAATTAAAAAAAAAATTTAATCCTTGCCCAAGGATATGTTTATTGATTTTAGAGAAGGGGGATGGAGAGAGACAGGGAGAGCAAGGGCGAGAGTGGGAGAGAGAGATGTGAGAGAGAAACATTGATCAGTTGCCCCCACTCCATAGGTGCCCAGACCAGGGATTGAACTTGCAACATAGGTATGTGCCCTGACCGTGAATGAAACCCACAACCTTTTTGTGCATGGGATGATGATCCAACCAACTGAACCACCTGGCCAGGACAGGAGTGTCTTGTTAAAATGTGGATTCTTATTCAGTAGTTCTGAGATTGCATTTAAACCAGCTCTCGGGGAGTGCTGATACTGCTGGTCTGTGGACTCTGCTTTCACTCTCACAACAAGTGCATGAGACAGGTGTTCTAAATGTTATCCCTATTTTACAGATGAGGTATTTGAGGGGCAGGGAGTTAACATACCATGTCCAAGACCCCACAGCTATTAAGTGATGAAGTTGGAAGGAGCCTTTATTGTGTTTGTCTTTTATAACCCTTTCTTCCTTTGTGTAGTAAGGGGAAGAAAAGCAACTGAAACTAGCCCTGTAATGAATTGCTGGAGCAGTCTAGGAGCTAAGACCAAAGTTTCTTTCCTTTGTTCACAGCCATGACTCAGGCAGTATGCTTTAAGCATCAGAGTGTCTTAGTCTGTATGGACTGCTGTAACAAAATACCATAGGCTGGGTGGTTTACAAACAACAGAAACTTCCCTGGCTTGTGTGGCTCAGTGGATTGAGTGCTGGTCTGCAAACCAAAGGGTTGTAAATTTGATTCCTAGTGTAGGCACATGCCTGGGTTGCAGGCCAGGTTCCTAGTAGGGGGTGTGCTAGTGGCAACCACACATTGATGTTTCTATCCCTCTCTTTCTCCCTCACTTCCCCTCTGTCTACAAATAAATAAAATCTTTAAAAAAAGATATACTTAAAAACAAACAAACAAACAAATAGAAACTTATTTCCCCCAGTTCTGGAGGCTGAGAAAATCAAGATGGAGGCACCAGCAGATTCCGTGCCTGGTGGGAGCCCTTTTCCTGGTTCATAGACGGCACTTCTCACCACGTCCTCACAAGGGGGAAGGGCTGAGGGAGGCCTCTGGGGTCTCTTTTATCAGGACTCTAATCCGATTCTTGAGGGTTCCACTTTCATGACCAGTCACCTCCCAGGGGCTTACTTCCAAATGCCATCACCTTGGAGATTAGGATTTCAACATACAAATTTTGAGGAAGACACAAACATTCAGTCTGTAGCAATGATGAATGAACATTTTGTATTAGTAACGAGAGGAACATTTTGACATCCCTTAGAGGCTGTAAAATAAATTTTATTTCAGATACTTTTTACGTTAGATCCAGTGGTTCTCAATCCTGGTTCACTCGCTGCACTTCACAAACACAGACCCTGGGGTTGCACCGTAAAGATGCCAAAGCAGTTTTCAGAGATGGGAGCCCAGGCAGCTGCATTTTTTCAAAGCACCACAGGTAGTTATGATGCATTATCGGGGTTTAAAAAAATCACTGGTCTCTCTATGTTTCTGTCCTTGCCCAGCCAATTTTTAAAGTGGAAGAACTAACATTTATTTAGAATTTGCTATGTGTCTGGCAATTACTCAAATTGTGGACAGGGGACCAGCAGCATTGGCTTTACCAAGGAACTTGCTAGAAAAAATCAGACTCTCAGGCTCCAAACCACATCCACTGCATCAGAATTTGCATCTTAACAAGATCCCCAGGTGATTCCTCTGCTCTTGGAGTTTGAGGAGCACTGCTTTACATGCATAACCTCATCTTATTTTATCTTTCCAACCCACTGTGGGGTCATGTTTTCAGATGTGTGGGCACTGAGGTTTATGGAAGTTAAGTAACTTGCTTAAGGTCACATAGCTATAAGAATTCAAACCAGGTCCCACCTGCCTCTAGAGCCCATGCTCTTAACAGATGTACCAGTGATTCTCATAATGGCGCGTGTGGAAGATTTTCCTAGGGAGCTTATTAGAAACATTGATCCTGTGCTACCTTCCCTGGAATTCTGCTCCAGCCCATCTGGGGCAGGGCTCAGCAGTCAGTGTTTCAACCCGCCCATCCTAGGGATTCTGAGGTAGGTGGTCTCAGAACACAGTTTGCAAAGCACTGCATTTTAGTGCACTTTCTGAACGTGCTTTTGGGAAGGAACTACCCCGTATTTCCAGCACACTTCAAAACGATAGTGTGGTTGATCGTGACGAAGATTATTTTATCTTCGTTTTGGATGTGGATCCAAATCTCCTGGAAGCCTCTGGAACCCATCCCAGGCTTTGGGAGGAAACATGGAGGCATCCCATGATAGTAGAACGGATGTTCCAAAACAAGAGTTTGGCTGAGTACCAGACACTGAGGACAGGGAAGGGAAAGATTGGGATCTATTTAAGAACAAAACCAAATGCTTGTTACTTTTTGCAATCTATAAAATTGAACACAGGCTGGGATGTTGGCTACCTTTTAAAATTTTTATTATGGTTTCATGTATAATTTAAATCTCTGGATGGCTGTAACTCCTGCTAATAAATTGTGTACACCAGCCAGAACACAATGAAAATCAGCCAGCACAGCAAAATTGCTGTGTTCATTGCCGAGGCCCTTGGGGCGAGGCAGAGTTAAAGAACAACGAACAGTAACTAGCCACAGAGGGGCGGGACCTCTCCTTTCCAATTTCATTTCAACAGAACACATTTTTTAACATATTTTTCTGACGTAACACACCTCTTCTAAAGAGCTCAGTGTGTCAGACACTCACATACATATTCCCTTCTTTGAGAGAACTAAGGGGAAAGAAGTAGAAAGAATTAGTAGCAGTAAATTATTTTGTAAGACTCATCATTTTGCGCCTGTTCACTCATTAGCCTATTTAACAGCCTGTATCAAACATTTATTACATTTCAAGCCATTGGGTAGCTCCTGGAGTCTATCACAACCTGAATCCTCAAGATAACACGTTCTCCTGGAGGTGTGGGGTGGGGGTAGGAGATTCACACAGAAACACACAATTTTAACACATTAACTTGATGAAGGAAATGCCTCCTCCAAATATCTCCTGGGCTTTATCTGTTATCAGTAAGGAGGAAATTTGGTGCTCGTTAATGTGATGGCAGTGAGCAGCCCCTGTTTGGGGAAAGCCTTCGTTCTCAGCATCAGGCACACCTCACAGCAAGGGGCAGCCTCTGACTAGTTGTTCCAGACTCACAGGAGCCCTCGGGGGAGCACAAACATTCCCAAGATCACGCCAATCAGAACCTATGTTTGTCTGACCCTGGAGCAGTGGTCTGGAACTTGCCATCTTATTTTCATGGCTGAGAAGGTGGACAAGGAGAAGAAAGAAAAATCCATGCATGAAGAAAATTTCACACACACAAAAAAACACTTGTAATGATTGCTGCTGGGTTTTTAGAAATTCAATTCTGTAATTAGTATTGAATAGAGTTTGGTAATTTTCTTGATGAGTAGATGGCCTAGGCAAGGCCGGACAGTCGATGTCCTCATACAAGGCCCGAGAGAGGGCTGTGTCGTGGGATTTCACGACGGCCTTCTCAGGTGACAGTGCTTCGTGCACTCAGAAGGGACCATGGTGATGGGTAGCATGCTAGATTCTGGGTGAGAGCTTATTTGAAGGCCATAAACTTCCAAAAGACAGATGAAATCAAGGGGCTCAGAACATTATAAACCACTTCCCAGGTGCTGAATCGTCATAGGATACCTGAATATGTTGCTTTTCCCTGGCTGAGGGGTCTGTTTTCTCTCTGGACATCAAGATGTGTTGGGGCTGGAGTCATTGGGCAGTCTGTGTATCTTGTCTGTCTAGAGTTTCTGTAAAGGGTAGGAATCCAAGGATGCATGAATCAGTTATTCTACAGTATCAAATAAGGCTCCTAGATCTCAATGTTTATGATAACAAAGGTTTATTTCTCCTGTGTCCGACACAGCCCAGCTGCAGCTCCATGCCAAGACCAGGCTGGTGGAATGGCTTCTCCCCAGAACCTTTGCTATCATTGAGAAAAAAGGACAAGAAAGGTGGCAAACCATGTCACTCCTGCCCACTTTTCATTGGCCAGGTGAGCCCGCAGCTTCTCCACAGCGTAACAGAACAAGCTTTTACGATCTTCCCGCAGGGAGGAGAATCAGAGTGCATAGTGATGAGTAAATCCAACCTATTGCACTGAGTAGACTTCTGAGGATCAGGTTTGGAATCTGAATCCGGGGGTCCAATGCAATGGGTGAGAGTAAGGGCAGAATTGTGAGGGAAGACCATTGGGGCTGGAATCCACCAAAACTAGAGGAGCTTAGGAATTTAGAGCTAGGGTGGGGTCAAAAGTGATCACCATGAGTACCTGGGTGTTTCGTATCCACCGACCAGTGACTGGCTGGGATGTGAATGAGCTGACTAGTCCACAGGTCCACAAATGTCTGGGTTTGGGGAACGGAATTCATTAGGGTCCATCAGGGAAATGTAAGCTGTCTGTTTCTGTTTGCTTGAATCAGTGCTGTCCTCGCTGTGTCTCATCTTTAGCTCTCCAGACACTGGTCACCCCGGGGAAACTGAGGCAGGGTGTTGCACCAGTGAAGCGTTCTAGAACACTTCCCTTGTCTATTACCTTAGAGGATCTGTTTTAGAACCCTGAACGTGTTTGTCCTAAAATAGGTAACTCATATTGGACAAAAGTCTTCCAACACAATCTAAAGGACTTTTGATTACAAGATGTTACGTTTAGGAAAGCCTTGTAGATAATTACTTACTTGTCTGGGATAAATAATGATTTACAATGAGCAGTGGTCAAGATTGTTACATTAAGTTTGTTTTTCCATTACCTGCAGCAATGTCAAGCTAAACTTTGCTACGAAGAGGAAAAGGAAAACAATTGTCCCAAAGAGGGAGTCAGACTAGGCAAAGGAACACAGAATTCAATTCTTCCTCTTTTAGACCTTGAGAAAAACTATAAAGTGAGTTTCATTCAGCACCCTCTATCATTCCTTTGTTTAGTGTTCCTCCTACTAGTTTGGAC
>PVIA01007735.1:0-36235 GCA_004024845.1 Tonatia bakeri
ATTTCTGTCTCTGGGCATCGGGACAAACCCCTGCCATTCTCTATCTGTGTCCTGGTGATGCGGAACCCACCCTGTGTGGTCCATGTGTTGTAGCTTCGAGGAACAAATTCACACGGACTACAGAAGTGCAGTGGGAAAAAACGGATGGCATGGGCACTCTGTAAGTGAGAGAGAGCACCCCAGACCCCTGCCTGGACAAGCTTTGATTGCTTTTCTGGGCACATTACAGTGAGGATGCTCCTCATTTACTATGCGCAGGTAGATGTAGATGATTACCTTTTACAGATAACAAAGGAAAGAATGTTGCTAATTACTGTACAGCTATTGGGCTGTACAGGGGCACACTCTGCAGACAGACACTCGGTACTCTGCCCTGGGGATCAGAGGCAGGTTTGGCTCATCCACCCAGTGCCACCCAGAGAGATGAGGAGCCCCTGAGGCACCTAGAAGGACCTTCCTCTCCATGAAACATCAGCTTCTGGGAAAGGGCAAGAGACTCAGCATCCAGCAGATGTCAGGCTATGGTCACTTCTTGGAGCCTCCACTTCAAAACAAGGATGGTGGCTGCCAGCCACTGGTAGGTGGGCATGAGGGGGTGTTATGTAAACACCCAGCTTCCTTCACAAGGTGGTCTGAGATTGTGTGAACTATGCAAGCAAGGCTGAAACAAAAGTTTCTGTTTCTGACTTAGTTTTGAGAGCCACATACCATTTTCACAACACATATCAGCTCAATTGTGTGGAGGGACTGTACAAGGGCAGGGGTGACAGCATGTGAATTTGGGGGATACCTCGGAGGCTGGCAGCTACACTAGGAATGTGGTTTGCTGCTGAAGGGGAGGGAGAGGCAACAGACCTCTCTACTCATCTTGAATCACTAAGCCTTCTGGGAGAGCTCCAGGGTCTGCCCTGGTCTTGGGGGTGGTGAGCATCACGTAGCAATCTGTGGGTTCCCCTTCCCACTGTATTCAATCCCAGCCCCTCTGCCAGAATTGCACCAGGACTCTGCCCCTCTCCCATGGCCCATGCTGAAAGCTACAGAATATTGAGTTTATGGTGTTCTGTCTGGGCTGTGGTGGTGGGGGAGAAACAGGGAAGGGAAACAAAATCCAAGAAGTACACTTCCCTTTAAAAAAGCATAAAAGGAAATAATAGTAAATATTTATTATTGAAATCCACATAGTTTATGTAGACACTCTTCTTCATAAGCCTGACACTGGGAGGATAGAAAGGTCATCGTTCCGGGTCCTGGGGATAGGTGTCCTTCTTTGGTGAACCCACTCCAGCAGTAGGGTTGGTCATGCTTAGGTTGTGTTCCTCACACAGGAGAGGTTATGATGGGGTCCTCACTAATTGCCATCTCTGTGTATTGAACTCAGGTCTGGTTCTAAGAAAAGTGTGACCTCTGAGAACTGTTAGCACCCTTCCTTATGGTTATGCAGATGTAGATATTCACTCTGTTCTCACCCTGAGTCTTGCTGGATCATTGGGATCATGGGAATTTTGTCCTCCTGGGACATTGTGGACATTATCTGGGAATGGGTGGCCAGGAATGACCAGCATTGTGCATGTCCACTATCCCATCAGGCTTGACCTCACAAACAAAAGTTTAAAGATACAGTAAGTACTCATTTCGAGATGATATCAGTGTTGTATTAAGCCCTGTGGGACCCATGTACAAAGAAAGTGCATTACAGAAGCTCCTGTGTTGCAGGCTTCATGAATGCCATATGCAGATTGGGTACACCTGTCACAGGAGAGACTCAGTTCTTCTTGCCAATGCAGTAAAGGATTACAGATCAGCAAGTGTATTAGCATGCACACAGGGTTTATTAGTGATACGCTCTCATGGAAGAGGACAGGTCTTGCTGAGATGGGAGCGAAAGGCAAAAAATTGGGTGGCAAGAGCACCAGGTCCTTTGTCCTGAGGACTTATATAGTTGGTGGGATAGGGGCAGAGAAGCTACATAATGATTGACAGGTAAAAGTGGTGCCAGCTTCCACGGGGGATGAGACCACTCAAACATAGATATGTGTGGGGGTCGTTAGCCCAAATCCTTCTCTGGCTTCAGACCCCATTTGGTCATCTTGTAAGATAGATATGAGACAGAAGACAGTTAAAGTTAAAGCAGTCACCCAAAGTTATCTATGGGCTCTTTCTGTAAACATTAGGTACCCTTCATAAAACAGATAGTGAACAGAGGCAAACAGTTAGCCAATTTTATTTTATGGGTCCTTTCCTTGAGTGCTGTGGACCCCCTCCCATCTTCTAGGCCTTGAGATGAATACACTTTGAAAGCCTTTCTTTGCCAGATAGTGGAAACGATACCTAGAATTTCAACGTGTTAGCATGGTGTTTCTTGTGATGCTGGACCATCTGGCAATGGAATTGGACCAGGCTCAGGACTGCTGAGTTAGTGGGTGACACACGTTTTCCTCACCCTCCCTGCCTTGGCTTACCATCTATTCTGCCTAACACACCAGTGCAGGTAGATGCTGTTCCCAGTGTCAGTTCTCAGCAAGGGATGGGTGAGGGTCTTGTTTCACATGGTATTTTCTGTACCACCCGCCTGTGTTGAGGAGGTTCGGAGGGTGCTCAAGCTCAGCGAGAGGGTGGTAATCTGGAGGGAGGCACATCCCCCACCTCAGGCCTCCTTCTCAGGGCAGTTGAGTCTATGTGGGGAAGGCAGGGGGGTCTGCTCAATTTCTGAGTTTGGCTACAGACCCCTACCCTGTCATTATCTTCCTTTGCCTAGCACTAAAGACCCCAAAGACATGGGCACTGAAGGCTGTTCAGGACTTGTGATCTCAGCCATCCACTTGCCAGATTCTGTGCTGACTCAACTTTGAATGTCAAACCCAAAGCCTGAAGTTCCCATTTCCCTTGCACAGACTAGAAAGCAGGCAGAGAGAAGGTGAGAATCTTGCCTTAGGTCACACAGCTGGAGAGGACAGAGCTGAGACTCAGACTCACTTTGGACTGATGTGGAATCTGTATGCTGTGCACCAGGAAATGCTGACCCTGAAGGGGCAGCAAGGAGAGTCAGGAAGACCAGGTGCCCAGACTGAGCCAGGCTCATGTACATGCACAACGATATATCCCTGCCTGCTGTTCACCTCTGAGGCTCCAGAGGTTACGAGGAAACTGGGAGAAGAACCAAGACAAGCCAAGGGAGGAGGGTAGGGAGCCTATTAAGAGAAAAGGCCCCACTTCCCAGGAGTCTGGGGAATTCCCTTCCCTGGTGAGTCTGTCTCAAATCCCTCTCTCTGGGCAGTAACCAAAGTAAACTGACTCCAGATTTACACACTTGCAGGAGTTGAATTTCTGTGGCTGAAAGTATGAGTTTTTGTGGCTCTTCAGGAACCATCTGCTTTTGGTGATGGGGAGAATGAGATATTGGGCTTCATATGTGTATGGAGATAAAATGTTTTAGAATAGAAGCTTAAAAATCCATGAACAAGATTGGTGCTGACATCCCCATATCACTGTTTGTCCATCTCATCTCTTGTCATGAAATTGGAGGGTTTGTTTAACCAGTTGCTTCTGTACTAATTACAATCTTAGGGAGTGTAAGGGGCTATAGACTTCCTCTGGCAATTGATATGTGACTGAATGCTAAAGGCTTACTCACTCCACCTGCAAACATAGGGCTTCTACCCTGAGTGTGTTCTCTGGTGTGTGATGAGAGCTGACTTACAGGTAAAGCCTTGCTCATACTCCCTGCAAACAGGGCTTCTCCCCAGAGTGTGTCCTTTGGTGTCTGATGAGACTTGACTTGTCTGTAAAGCCTCATCCACACTCCCTGCAGACATAGGGCTTCTCCCCAGAGTATGTCCCTTGGTGTGTGATGAGATGTGACCCATCATTGAAGCCTTGCCAAAACCCTCCATACTTGATCGTTCCAATGCTTGACATGCCTGCTTTCACAAATACCTTGCCTGTGTCCTCTGGACTGTCTTTCTGGCCTCTGTGGGGCTCTTCCTCCATCATTCTCTCATGCTCACTAGAGTTCCTCCTTTGTTCTTTGGAAGGTTGGAAAAAGGGTCTTGAGATTCTCCTCTGACTGATCCTTTTAAGCAAAGGTTTGGACCTTTCTTTGATCTCTTGACCTTCAGTTTTATTATCCCAGCTGTGTGTTTAGTATGTTGGTGCTGCTGATTCTGATCCTTTGGACAGGGTTCCTCTGCTTGGAGGCATTTTCTTGCAGATGTTCCTGGGAGGATCTGAGAGGGATGACTGAGTTTCACATGTTGGCTGAGGAATTTCTGACTGGAGAAGGCCAGAGAGCAGGAGGGGCATGGGTGCAACTGTGGCTTTGATTCTGCTGAAAGAGAAAGGTTTGGTCAGGGATGTTGATGAGAATGTTTGGGTGGTACAGCTTGTCTCCTGGTAAGACCTGCCCCATGAATCCTTCCTACTGTGGTGACAACGCAGGCTCTGTCTTCCACCAAGTGTGCACTCGCAGTCTATTTTCCTTTTTATTTTTATGCAGTGCATCTTCTTCAGAAATCCACAAAGCCCACATCAAGAGTCTTTGCTAATATTGCTCAGAATAGGGACTTTCGAGTAGCAGGAGAGGCAATTTCACTCCCTGAACTGCAGCGACCTTTCCCAACTACATGTATCCTCTAAGTCTTGTTAAAGAGGAAAACAAGGAATCGCTTCTCTTTCGGTTTTTTAAAACTCTAAAATAGACTTCCGGCCAAGATGGAGGCATAGGTAGTTGCACTGTGCCTCCTTGCACAACCAAAACTAAGGACAACAAAAATTGAAAAACAAGAAACAACCAGAACAGAGAGAAGTGAACTGAATGGAAGTCTGACTACCATACATCCAGACTGGTAAGGAGGGGCGGAGTCGGAGGTCTACGGAGAGGGGTCGAGGGGTCCCAGCAGGAAAAAGCAGTGGCTGGCAGACGGGGGCACGCAGGACGCAGATGGCAATTGGTGGACCCCAGAAGCACAGGGGCAGCTGACAGACCGGTGGCAGACCCTGGGCTCGGGAGGCAATGAGCAGACCCAGTGTGCAGCAGCCACACATTTGCAGGCAGACAAACTAAGCAAAAATGGGCAGCAACACACACTGCGTAACCCAGGGACCCAGCGCCGCCAGGAAACAAAGCCTAAGAGCACCGACTGAAAACACTTGTGGGAGCTGAGGCCAGGAGATTCTCTCAGCCTCACAGGAGGCTCCTCAGGGAAACCCACAGAGTCCGAGAAAGTACACAAGCCCACTGCCCAGGAGCCAGCACCAGAGGGGCCCAATTTGCTTGTGGGAAGTGGCAAAGGGGACTGAAGTTCTAGAGAAAGTGGAGCAGGCACCATTGTTCCCTCTCAGACCCCGCCCCCACATACAAAGTCACAACCCAGCGACTGGGGTGCCCCACCCCGGTGAACATCTAAGGCTCCGCTACCCATATGTAACACCTGCAACTAGACCAAAGGAAAATAAAAAATAAAAAAGATGGCTCAAACAGAATTGAAAGCCCCAGAGCCAATTTGTAAAGTGACCAAGAGATAGCCAACCTATCAGATGCACAGTTCAAAGCACTGGTGATCAGGATGCTCACAGAATTGGTTGACTTTGGTCATAAATTAGATGAACAGATGCAGGCTACAATACGAGAAATGAAGGAAAACGCACAGGGAACCAATAGTGATGGGAACAAAACTGGGACTCAAATCAATGGAGTGGACCAGAAGGAAGAAAGGAACAACCAAACAGAAAAGAATGAAGAAACAAGAATTCAAAAAAATGAGGAGAGGCTTAGGGACCTCCAGGACATCTTTAAACATTGCAAAATCTGAATTATAGGGGTACCAGAAGAGGAAAAACAACAAGTGGAAAAGTTATTTGAACAAATAATGAAGGAGAACTTCCCCAATCTGGCAAGGGAAAAAGACTTCCAGGAAGTCCAGGAAGCTCAGAGAGTCCCAAAGAGGTTGGGCCCAAGGAGGAACATGCCAAGGCACATCATAATTACATTAGCCAAGGTAAAATTGAAGGAGAGAATTCTAGAAGCAGCAAGAGACAAGGGGACAGTTACCTACAAAGGAGTTCCCATCAGAATGTCAGCTGATTTCTCGAAAGAGACCTGGCAGGCAAGAAGGGGCTGGAAAGAAGTATTCCAAGTCCTGAAAGGCAAGGACCTACATCCAAGATTACTCTATCCAGCAAACCTATCATTTAGAATAGAAGGGCAGATAAAGTGCTTCTCAGATAAGGCCAAGTTAAAGAAGTTCATCATCACCAAGCCCTTATTACATGAAATGTTAAAGGGACATACCTAAGAAAATGAAGATTGAAAATATGAACAGTAAAAAAAGACTTCCCCACTGGAGTTAGTAACAACCATACCTAAAACAAAAGCAAACTAAGCAAACAACTAGAACAAGAACAGAACCACAGAAATGGAGATCACATTGAGGGTTAGCAACAGGGAAGTGGGAGGAGGAGAGAGGGGGGAAAGATATAGAGAATAAGTAGCATAGACAATAGGTAGAAAATAGACAGGGGAGGGCAAGAATAGTATGGGGAATGTAGAGGCTAAAGAACTTATGACACATGGACATGAACTGAAGGGGGGAATATGGGTGGGAGGGGGTGGGCAGGGTGGAGGGGAGTGAAGGGGGAAAATGGGACAACTGTAACAGCATAATCAATTTAAAAAAAGTAAAAAAACCCCAACAACAATAAAATAAAATGTCTTTTCTGCCCTTGCTTGTGTGGTTCAGTGGATTGGGTGCCTGCCTGTGAAGCAAGGACTCACAGGTTTGATTCCCAGTCAGGGCATGTGCCTGGGCTGTGGGTCAGGTCCCCAGTAGGGGGCGTGTGAGAGGCAACCATGCATTGATGTTTCCCTGTCTTTCTTCCTCTTCCTCTCTAAAAGTGAATAAATAAAATCTAAAAAAAAAAGCCATTCCTCAGGCCTCACAACAAATATCTATGCTTCATTTCATTCAGTGTTAGTCCATTTCAAATATCCTAAGAACTCCTGTTTCAAAATATTTCTCCAACCACACATCTTACATGCCTGACTGCTGTTCCTCTTTGGCCAGTGCACCAAGCTGTCTCACTTGGAGATGAAGTAATCTCTGAGGGGATTCCCCACTGGAGTTTATTTTCTAAAAATTAACAAAGCATAATCAGAACAGAGAACCCACCACTCTACAGTTGACAACTGTACACTTGCACTCAGGAAAGTCCCCAGTGTCTTAACTTGGGTCATTGACACTGCATTTGTGGGCTGCTAAACATCTATCTGAACTCTGTTCTTACCCTCTATGCTGAGACTGAGACCTGAGTGACCCTCAGCCAATTCAACGCCCCACCTCTTTTCTTCCTGCACTAATTTCTCCCTCTGCCTGGGATCCTCTGTCCGCAGGTATTTTTGTAACTGTTATCTCCTGAGAGCCCTTCCCAGACCACCTGCCACAGTGCATTTCCCCTCACACTAATCCCTGGATTATAAGCAGTTGTCCTGGATTAGTTTTCTCCAAAGCACTAACCTCTACGTAGTGTTATGCACATGCAAGCACATGTGCCTGGTTTTCCCTCCATCACCCGTCAGCTCAAGAGCAGTGATTCGCATCCTCATGTTAATCTGTATTTCCAGGTCCCAGGACTCTGTGTGCCACAGAGTAGGATCTCACCTGACAATTTACTGAAATAATGAACGAATGTGTCCTGCCTGAATGGTGTGGCTTGGTGGGATGGGTGTTGTCTGAAAACTGAAAGGTTACAAGTTTGATTCCCAGACAGGGCACATGCCAGGGTTGTGGGACAGTTAGGGGTGTGCCATAGACAACTGATTAATGTTTCCCTTGCATTGATTTTTTTTCTCCCTCCTTTCCACTCTCTGTAAAAACAAATAAAATCTTGGTGAAAAATATTTGATTTATGGATTTATTTTCAGAAAAGGGGGAATGGAGGGAGGTAGAGGGAGAGAAACATCAGTGTGTAGTTGCCTCTCACGTGCCCCCTACTGGGAACCTGGCCCGAAACCCAGGCATGTGCCCCAACTGGGAATCAAACTGGCAGTACTTTGGTTCACAGGCTGGCGCTCAATCCTCTGAGCCACACCAGCCAGGGCAAAATCTTTAAAAAATAATGAATGCCTGTAAACAAAAATGTTTTGTTTAGAAATATGGAAGAAAATTAAGAAGAAACACCTATAAAAGTGTCAGAAAAACTGCTTTGGTGAGAGAGCTGGTTAGTGCTTGAAAACTTCTTTCTTGCCTCTTATCCTTTCAACACTATATGTGGTTGTATATTTTTTGTATTAAATATTTTAAAAATAAATATAAAAATTTTGCCTCAGAGCCAAAAGCATATGAATGAATTGTGAATTTCTGAAGCATCTGATTTGAAACTTTATAGACTTTAGAGTGGGTTTTACTCTACTTAAGAGTTGGATCATAAGTTTTTCTATGGAGAATTCTCTCTTTTCTTTCTGTTTTGAAGAACAGTGGTGCCACAAGCTCTTTCTTCTACTTGCTGCCCCACTTGCTGCCTAGCTCCTGGCCATACCCATCCCTGAACCAGACCAGCAGCTCACAGCCTGGCCTGATGACCCGGCAGGTTCTGTAGAAAATCTGCCTTTGGTGTTGAACAGCCACCAGGTTCTGCTCTTCATCATCCTGGGCACAGTTCACATACCTGGGGTTGAGGCAGAGGAAGGGAAAGAAAACCACAGTGATGAGTTCCCACTACCTGTTACATCCATGTCCAGCTCCTCACTGATTCCTAAGGCCCTCAGGCTCTGATGTTGCCTGCTGCCCCTAATGCTCCTGGGAACCTTTGTTCCGTGTCTGAGCTTCTGTTAGCATGTCATGTGAATTCCTACCTCCAAGTTGTGCTTGCAAGTGTTCATCCTGCCTAATACTATTTTCTAAAACCCAGTTCTAGACTTAACCTCCACCCTGACTGGCCATAATATCCAGTGATTTTTGGCTTCTCCAAGCTTTTTTTCCTCTCCTCTGCTTCTAAGTTAGTTCACTAATTTTCCATTATTCAGCCCACATGTGTTTTCTTGTGAGAGGCCTTTCTCCAACCCCCTGCCCCCCGTACACTGTATTTAGGGTACCATTCACTTGCCTCCCCAAGGTTACCATAGAAAATTGGGGGTCTTTTTGTCTTAGTAAAATAAAACAGAACAATAGTAGTTGATTCACATTCTGTTATCCCTGATAAAAGAGAGCCCCTCTCAGAAAAGGGGCCCATGGCCGTTCTTCTGCAGGCCTCAGAGCCCAGCGCTAGTTAGAAATGAGACTGGGATGGTTTGCTGTCCTCACAGGTTCAGGCCACCCTTGGTTTGTGGTATCTGGACACTGAACTTTTTGGAAATTATAGTTAAATGTTTCTAAAAGCAATTGTTTTATGTCTGTGAGAAGTCCTCCATAAGGACATGGGTTGTGTGATCTGTTTGACTAATGTATTCCTTCACCCAAACTGGAATATAGTGCTTAATTAATGTTCATTTAATAAATTAAGGTGTAATCCAATGTCCCTGATAAATCTAGGCTCTTAAGGTCCTTTTCAGTGTGTACATTGTGTCTAGCAGAGAGCTTTATATTTTGAGGACATATGCTATACTTTTTTCCTCAATGTCCCCTGAAATGAAAGAACACTGTATGGAGAAAAAGAGGAAAAAAGGATTAAGGGAGTCCCCTGAGGGAAGCATGATGAGAGGGAAATTTATATATGGGTTTGTGGGGGATAAGTGCCCCTCTGGCACCCAGAGACCTGGTGACCTCTCCTCATCCAGTTGGCCCAGGATCTGTCCTTTCCATCCACATACTCATAGTAGTTTCTCTCTTTGGTGATCTGAGTTTCAGAAAAGAAGTTAAAGACCGTTGTTTTTTTTTTGTGGGGAGGTAATAGTCAGAAGAATTATTTTACTTTACTGTCATCCAAGCTCTTCCAGCCTGCATGGGGATTCAACTGCCAACTGTGACCACATATTTGTCTTACTCATTGTCTACACATCTGAGTCTACCTGTCCAGTCAGAGCAGGAGCCCCACAAGGGAGGAACCATTCATTTGTGTCTGCACCACTTTGCTCCTGCTTACCTTCTGATCCTTAAACAGGAGATCTGTGTTCATGTAAAGTCCAGTCAGTACACAGAGCTAAGCATGTTGTCCCCTCCATGTCTAGCATGTAGGAGGTGAGGTCCCTCCAAGCCTCAGAAGGAATATGGGAAGACAGAGGATAGTGGGGGAGGTAGATAGTTCTCACCAGCCAGGAGTATCTGCTCTTGGCTGCCTCTTCAACTTCTGTGATGTGTCCTTCATAAGGGCCAAAGTGCAGACCCACTGGCAAGTCTGCTGCCTCATTCCACACTCCAAGCCCAGCCTCAGGGATGCTGGATGGCCTGATTTTCAACCCAGGGGGCAGGGTGAGGGCTGAGCGGTGGGGATGCCCCTTGTCCACTGCACTGTCCTTTACAAATGTAGGGGGCCCATGCACAGCACAGCTGTTGATAAGGAAGTTCTGACACGTCTCACAATCTGGAGGCAAGAGTAACAGGGGTTAGGGAAGGTATAGCACATGTTCCTGGACAGAAAGAGCTTCAGAGGGAGTCCAGCACTGACATCACTGAGAGTCTATCCTGTACTACAGGTCACTAGAGGAAGGGAATGATTTGGGGACCAAAGGAGTAGATGAAATTATTGTACCATAACTTGCTTCTTAGTGAGGACCACTTACAAAGGTAGTCATCATCCTGGGGCATGCTGACCTCTTGGTACACACGGTCCTTTCTTTCTTGTGGGCTGTACATGTTCAAGTCAATCTCCTTTCTCTTGAGTTCTAAGTTGGAGAAGGGCAGGTGAGCGAGGTTGGTGGGGTGTAGAGTGTTAGTTCCCATTTTGTGAGATAACACAATCTCCTCCCATTAAATGATTACCTGTCCTTTTGCATACTCTGGTATTTTGCTCCATTAACTATTGGTTCAGAAGACTAAGACTCTAACTACAGATGACTGATTCAATTTTAGTTTCTAGATTTTCCCATTACCAGCTCTAACTTGCCAATTTTTCATCATTTATAAAATATATATGGAGTGCACATTACGTTTTTGGCATTGAGTAAAGGCCTGGGCACACAACACCAATAAAGTGTGGTTGCTATTATCACAGTGAATTTATTGGACAACTTGTATGTATCACCTGTTTTAAATTCAAGTTAATGTTTTCAAACAATATACGAGTGATGTTTCCTTATCTTCACTTTACATATTAGCATTCAGGAACTCAGAGAATTTATAGTATTTGCCCAAAGGTCCAGTGCTAACTTCAGTCTCAGCTTAGCCCAGCTTAAATCCAAGCCTATTCAAAGTCCTCTTCATATACTTAGGTCATACTTATCAGCCTTTCTATAGGACTTAAAGGAACTAAAGTTTCCAAATCATTTTCTCTTACCCAGCTTTTGTCTAGTGTGCTTTTCAAAGGCACATGCTTCTCCAGGAGGGGACACTGGTTTCTGGGCATGCTCCGAGTCACTTGCAGTCAACAAATTTGCTGTTCCTGACAATTCCTTCAAACTATGTTCATTGCTTAATGGCACCCTGGATGTTGCCTTCAGTGTAAGAGTCACATATTAAAAGATAACATGTATTTAATTTTTAAGGCTTATTATATATTTTACATGCATGTCTTTAATACTTCAGCCCTTGGAAATATCTAGGGAGTATGACTATTAGAGGGGATAGGGCCAATGTGGGTAATGAATCCAAGATTAGAACCCATGTCTTACGGCTCTTTTCTTTCAACTGCCTCTATAATATTGAGAGTGAAGGATATTGGGAAGAGAATAGAGAAATAGTTGGTAGAAACATATCTAGACAATAAATAAAATGATGAAATTTGCAATGCCTTGGAAAGAATATTTGTACTTAGATTAGCTGGTTCCCACCAATTGTTTGAATAAGGATGTACCAGTAACTAGTTGTCTTCAGTATTCTGATATATAACATGTCAATTTTTAATGTTATAGTGATGTGCAATGAAATAATGTTCAACAAAGTGTTCTCTGAATTATGTAATACAGCATGAATGTGCTGGTATCAACTTACCCCTCATTCTCTCTGTATTTCAATTCCACAGAAATTACCTTCAGCATTCATTGATCATGTTCTAATTTAACTTGTAATTGTGAAGTCATTCATTCAGCAAACATTTGGGGGCCCTCTCAGGGGCCCTGATCTGGTCTGTGACCTGAGTGGATGTGGCCCGCCTGACGCCTGACAAAGTGTCTTTGTTCCACCAGATTGTAGTCAGGATCCCCAACCTTCGTCTAGACTGGCCCGTGCCCTCCCTTATAAAACCCACTTTCTGCAAATGCTGCAGAACCAGTGAGGACGTGGTCAAGACTGCATTGTATTCCAGGAAACTTGTCAGTAAATTCTGACCGCACAGTTCACAGACAGAAAAGAAGTCCCAGAGGGCTCAAACATTTAAACACAACAAATAAAATAATAAGTGCACTGGAAAACACACTGGGAGAATTTTACATCCCAAAGAAGCAGCGTTATGAATAATAAGTATGCTTAAGTAAGTCAGGTCTAAAAACATTTCAGAAATAGGAAGACAAGATAAATCGAAACCAAACTAAATAAAATTTTAAAATGCTGAGAAAACCTACAAGTATTTTGTATAAAAATAAGATATCGAATTTGAGGACAGGGGTCCACAGAGCAGGGTCATTGTAGCTGCTACCGACTTTCTTAAGTGCACAGAGTGCCTCTGGTCCTTTCCTCGTTTTCAGCACTTACATATAACTTGATTTCCATGGACCTGAAATGAGCCAGCTAACTGTAATTATTACTGTGAAACTGCATAAAGGAAAACCTCACTTAAGTGGAGTTGGGGGTCAGTGGGTGTGCTGTCACACAGCATCACCCAGGGTCAACTACAGGAAAGATTGTCTGTCACAGGCCCCAACATGAAGATGTACCACGTGTTCTCAGGAGAAACCGACTCCCCAGCAACTCAGCCAGAGAGAAACCATTGTCACCCAGAACTGATGCTTTTCTGCACTGCACTTTAGTTTGAAGTGACCCCTCCCAACTTCCTCTTTTTTCCCTGTAAAATAACATTCCTCTCATTTACTTGTGAAGGCTGCTTATGATTTTTGCTACAGCTTGCTTGTCCTAAATTGCAAATTTTTACTGTTTCTGAATAAACCCCTTATCTGCTGGTAAAATAACTGACTGTTATATTTTTAAGGTCAACATAGTTTGGTGGCCCGTATGGGGATCCAGAGGACTCCTGACATTTCTGAGGCTGACAAGCAAGCAGGTGCAGTGTCCTTGCTCTGAAAGACTCTGGAAAGGGTCCTTTGGTGCAGACTCCCTGGTGATCATTTTGAGAATAGCCATCCAGAAATAACATCCTCATACCCTGTGACCCAGAAATTCCACTTTTCAAAATTTTCTCCTAGTAGCTCTGGTCTGGTAGTTCAGTTGGTTAGAGTGTTCTGCCTATATGCCTAGATGGTCAGTTCATTCTCCAGTCAGGGCACATACAAAAAGCAACCAATGAATGAATACACTAGAGGAACAGCTAACTCTCTCTCTCTCTCTAATTTATTCAAATTAATAAATGAAATGAAAAGAAAAGCATTAAAAATTTCCCCCTAGTTATGCTTCCCTGTGTATGAAATGAAGTATGTTTAATATATTTTATCCAACACACATAATAACAGATATAATTTTAACATTTTCAGTAGAAGAGAATTTGTTTAATTATGGTTTGCTCACACTGTGAAATATTATAGAACATTAAAAATGGGTGAGAATGTATGACATTTCATTAAAGAAATAAAACCTATTCAGGTGGTTCTAGTGGATTTTAACAGAGAATAACTTCCAAATAATGTTATGTGAGAAAAGTAACCTGCAAACAAATTATGTAAAAAAATCCCCCCAAACCCCAGGCAGAGGACATGTGCTAAGAGGAGACACAGGGACTAGTTACCGGGACCAGGGCCTCGGCAACGTGGAGGAGAAAACTTGCTTTTCTTTCATGTCATTTGGAATGTTGTGTCATTTGTTTTCTCCTTTACTTAAAATAAACCTATCTATAAATATTTTTTGTAGATAAAAGAATGGATGAGAAGTAGTTGGTTATATATGTATGCATTTTAAAATGACTCAACAAAAATTCTCCACATCCTCATTAAATCCAGTGGCCCACGCTGCCTTCCTTATCCGCAAATACCCCATTGACCACCCAAAGTGTCCAATTTGCATCCAAAACTCTATTCCAGCAGGAACATTTCCATAGTGCAAAATATACTGTGTTACACAGTGATTGTTAGCTTGAGAGATGAAAACCATTTATTATCAAAACAATGATTTTTATATTTAGTATTTGATCCAATGTTATTAATAGAAATGCTATTAAGAATATTTTAAGCCCTGACTAGTGTGGTTCAACTTCTGTGTCTGGCATTTGGCAACTAGGGTTCATTGTCCAGCTCCAACTCTGGAGTCTGGCTGTGGGGTCTTGGTTACGGATCTGGGTCCAGTCTCTGAGGTCTGTGTCCAGGGTTTGAATCTATCTGGCTATGAGTCTCAGATCTGGGGTCTCTTTGGGTGTGGCTTTGGGGTCTCTGGGTTTGTGTGCAGGGTCCATGTGCATTTTTATGAATTTATAGTCCTTAACTCCCAGTCAATGCCAAGAGGAGTCCCAAGGTTGGGGTGTCGTGAAGAAGGAAACTTTAGTGCAAATACCTGAATTTTAATACAGAATGGCCGTGAGGACAGAGAGCTTTTATTTTTGTGTGTGAAAAAGCTCAGTATTGTTATAGTTGAATTATGAAGCAGCACACTGTATCAACTCATTTGTGCTGCTTCTTAGTTATGTAGCATCAGGCCTGTGAGGAGGCTTGGATTGAGGCAGTCCTGGGGCAACTCCCTCTCCTACTGTGCTGCTTAGGGCTTCTCCTCTCACCTACATGACTGCTCATCTAGACCTTCATTTCCTCTTTGCTCAGCTGCATTTTCACATGAAGAAGTGAAAATTGGAAAAGGAGTCCCTCTGAGATCAGGCTGGAGGAGCAAAGAAAAGGCCTCTGGTGTTGTCACCACAACAGACTAGATTATTATTATTTTTAAGTTATGCTGTGTTTTTTTGTAGTACCTTTTAAGCCCAAAATGAGATGACCTTTTTGCTGTTGTTGCTGCTTACTTAAATTATATATAAAAATAAAAATAATTGAAAATCCTACCGAAACAAGTAATAGCTGCTGTTATATTAAGTATATACATTTCTCAACAAGGTGGTCATGTGTGGGTTGGGATGGGTGGAGGAGGGCAAAAGGGAAGAATTGGGAAACTGTAGCAGGATAACAATAAAAAAATCATTTAATGAAAAAAAGTGTATACCCTTCCAGACATCACTACTTGCATATTTCCATTCTTCCACGTTCTCTGGATTTAATTTATTATTCCGGGTCTGTAAGATGATGCAAAATTTGTGAATTTTCAGGCTTTCTCCATAATGTGTGGATTTATCAATACATTGTTCCCAGAGTGTTTTTTATGTACTATTTTTATCATCATTCATTTCACATTATTATTTTAACTGCAATTGTAATCTAATTTGCGGGTTATTTAGCAGTATATTTTATAATTTTTAAATATAAGGACTTTCTAGTTATCTTTTATTACTGATTACTAGGTTAGGTGTAATGAAAGCAAGAAACATACTTTATATAATTTAAATCTACCTTTGATATACTTTTTTGAAACTTGATCCTTAGTACAATGAGGTCAATGAAAGAAATAAAAAGCTCCTAGCGTGGTTGTCTGCTGCCATCTTGTGTTCATTTTCGGAATAACACCTTAGTTCAGGTCAGCAGGAAAAGTTGAGTATAGCTGGTTGGTTCTTCATGAAATGTTGAATCCAGTTTGTTGCTCATGGTGTTTCTTACACCCTTACTGAATTTTGTGAGATGGTCGCTTGTTTCCGAAAGAGGTTTGCTCTATCTTGGATGAGAGAGGTTTGTTAAACCTATTATGGTTATAAGTTTTTCTTTGTGTCTCTGTTCTATATAATTTAAGTTTATGATATTAAGTAAATGGTGAATTTGGATCTTCTGGGTAAATGAAGCTTTTTGAAGCACTCATCATCTCTAGTCATGCTTTTTACCTCAAAGTCTGCTGCATATTATTATGTAATTTTCATGTGATTTATGTTTCTGTTAAAGCTACTTTTGCACCATTTTATGTATCTTTTCCTATTTTTTCTCTTTTGATCTTCTGTCACCCCAATGTTTTAGGTAATTCATATTTTCTCCCAGTTTGTGTATTTTATTTGTATTGTCTGAATAAGTTCTTTTTCTGAGTTGTCTTTAATTTTATGAAGTATTGTTATTAATGTATTCGTTACTTAATGTATTTTGTTACATTAGTGTAATGTATTATGTACATAAAGTATGTGTATTAATGTATTCATTACATTAATGTATTTAGTGTATGCATTAAACTGCATGTCCATTAGTATACTTGATTCCTGGATGGTTTTGTTTAAATGGACCACTAAAAATCAAACATACAGATGAGGTCTGTCTAGGGTCAGGGTCGGACTGGGCTGGAGGTGAGAGGGGGCCACAGATGAGGGTTGGGCTGGGTGGGAGGTGTATTTAGGGTGGTGGGAGCGAGGGGCGGGCAGTTCCAGTGGAGAGACGGACAACTACTCGGACTAGAGTTTAGGCTCTTCCAGCGCCAGTCTTCACGGTCACGAGGTGACACTCACATCCTAACATGGTACAAGCGGTCCAGGGACAGGAGGTGAGCTGCATGGGGGCTATGAGGTGAGGGGGGTGGCGGGGAGATACAACCACTCTGTGGGGATCAGGAAAGGGGTCCCGACTGTGGTACACATCTCAGGTCACAATTTAACTGACCACTTCCTGTGGGACCACTTTTGTCTATGAATCTACATTATATTACATTTACAGACAAGTTTGGTAAATGGGTATCATTGTGTGTTTTTTTCTGAAATCTTGTGTTTCAAGAACTTTTAATTTGTTAAAGTTTCTGTTATTGGGTAGCAATTTCCAATTTTCTTCACACAGATCCTATATATTGTTATTTCCAGGGTTTTTTTTTTATTAAACCTGCTTTGTTGCTAGCAAGTCTTGTTAAAAAATTGTATCTTCAACTTAGTATGTATACATATTTATTTCTGCATGTTATTTCCCCATCATTGTACTGAATTCTGTTTGTGATTCTTTTCTGTTGATTTGCATGAGTCACGAAGGTACACTTGCTCTCATGCAGTAATGATCATTACATGCTTGTATGTGAACTAGAAATAGTTAAAACTTGAAAGAAAACAAGAAGGGAGGTAATGTGAGGAGCTAGAAAAATTCTCTTTGTTAGTAATGAAGATATTAATGACTAAATAAAATAGTAACGTCCTTCTTAGCATTTTAAATGAGTTTAGGGCCTGGGAGCATGGTGTTCCAGAAATCAGAAGTATGTTGTTACAGGAAATGTGCCCCTGGGTAGGTAATCTGAGGCATACAGAATGTAGCAAATGTCCATATTTTCAAACAAAAAAACTTGAGATGGTAAAATCTGGAATCTAACAGAGTAAGACTCTTTGTTCTAAGTGACATTATGAATCAGTTATTAAAGCAATGGAAAGAAGCAGGGATCCTCAGATGCCTACTCTGTTTAGTCACAGTGTGATCTGGTCTCCTAAGTGGACAGATCTTTCTTTGCCTCCTGACCTGTACTTCTCCCCAATATTTGTAAGGTGGCTGGCATTTTTTGTTCTTTAAGTTTCAGCTTCAGGCTTCCTGTTCCAAGAAAAGTAGCCTTTGAGATCTAGAATGCAAAGGGACATGCTGTTTGTGTTCTAATGGAGTATTCATGTTACAGAGTAGGGTCTCTCATTCTCAGCACTATGGACATTTTGGGCCACAGAATTCATTCTCCTGGGGGATTGTCCTCTGTATTGTAGGTGCTCATTAGCATCCAAGACCTCTATTCACTGCCCCCAACCTCACTTCCCTTCCCCTGAGGACAATCTAACATGGCTCGGAACATCGCCTGAAGTCCTGTTGGGGGCAAAAATCACCTTTGGTTGAGAAACAGTTTGAAGCTTTTATCATTTTTGAAATCACAAAGATCTGGCCGTGGTATGCAGTATTTTTATTATTTTTCTATGCAAATTATTTTCCATTCTGACTGTGATTTATTTTGGGAAGGTATTTAGAAGTGTACTTTAAAACACCCAAATATAGGGACTTTTTAGCTACCTTGTGACTGGTTTCCAAATTAATGGCAAAGAGAGAAATAAGCATAGTTTGTGCAGACATTTGTTGAAACCTGCTTTATAGCTAAGTATAGTCATTTTAAAAAAAAGTTCCAAGTGTGCTTGAAAAGCATTTTTAATTTACTTTGTTGCTGCTTACTCAAGCAATGAGAAAAACTTTATTCAAAATTCTACTCCAAGAGTTAAAAAGAACTATAATATCATGTATGTATGATGCAGTAATTTATAATATAAAGAGCACTCAGGAAATATCTTAAAAAAAACAGAATGTACTATCTCACCCTGCTGACATGTAACCGTTACAACTGCATCCTGATTGATAACCAGCCTCTCTGCTTCTGTAAATGGTTTGCTGCTTGCTTTATAAACCCTGGAGAAACTCAGTCCCGGGCTCAGGATTTGGGGTCTCTCTCTCTCTCTCTCCCCCTGAGCCCATGCACGCAATAAACTCGTGATTCCGCCATCTTCCACGAGTAAGTGATTTTCCGTAACATTTTGGTTCCCTGACCGGGAAACGACCTCACGCGAGCAGGCTTTTGCCTCTGGTGAAGGCGGCGGGAATCGGCAGGAGGGACCCTGCCGGCAGGGAAGAAGCACATGCCCTGGTTATTTCAGGCGTCCCGGGACAGGGCCCTCAGGCCGAGGTCCCTTTTGCTCTAAGACCCGGGCGTCAGGAAGAGGCGAAACATGACCAGGCAGCAGATTCCAGACCGATGCGTGCCCCTGGGACCAGACCTGAAGCCAGAGGGATTAGCTACCCCTCAACCTGATTTTTGAGGTTCCAAAGTGTGAACCATCTGACTCCATTCGGGGGAGGAATGTTTAACTTCTGAGTGATCGAGAGTGAGTGTGCTGTGTGGCCCCACGAGCCTTGGCTTACGGGGTCTGAGTGGGCCCTAACCCAGACCTGTGTCAGATCATACGGCATAACGGCTGGCAGTTATCCCCAAATTCTGCTGGGGCAGCCTTAGCTACGATTGACAAGACCTCGTGAGAGGGCAGGACAGACGGGCATCTGAGTGTTCCCCTTCCGTTCATTCGTCTGTGCCAAAAGGGAGGAAAATAGAAGCCAGGGGAGGTGGACCATCCACAGTTCTAGATTGCATGCTTCAGAATTTCACCCGATTCCGGGGCCAGGACCCCTCGTTAGATCCAGGGTGGCTACAGACTTTTTGTACTTCAGAATGGCCCACTTTCGGGGTAGGCTGGCCCCCTGAGGAAGCCCTCAATCTGAGTATAATTAAGGCTGTGCACTTGGTAGTGACAGGAAAGCCAGCTCATTCTGATCAGTTCCCTTATATAGATAGGTGGCAGGAGCTAGCTCAGGATATGCCAAGATAGCTGCAGCAATGTACTAAGATGACCCTTAAGCTAGCAGGGAATTCAGGGCAGAAGAAAGCCAGGCCATGTTGCAAGACGCCCGGCCCGGAGCACCAAGCCGCATCTTACTAACCAAAAACCTGAAACACCCAATTCACCAGGGTCATCCAGACAATGAAATACTGCCACCTCCGCCATACGGAGGGCCGCCTTCAGCTCCCCCTCAGATTGAAACCCCTCCTCCGTCAGTGTCACCACCCCAGGAGCCCTGAGACTCCCCTCCAGTAACCCGGCAACTGCGCCAACATCAGGCACATCAGATGCCCTTAAGAGAGGTGCAAGGAACCCCTCAGGCCGGGGAAGACGGGACCCTCAGGCCGGGACCGGTGGTCTTTTATTATCAACCTTTCACCACCCGGACCTGCTTGATTGGAAACACCATACACCTCCATATTCTGAGAAGCCCCAGGCACTGATAGACTTAATGGAGTCTGTCATGCAGACCCATCGGCACACCTGGTATGACTGTCGCCAGCTCCTACTGACTCTTTTTAACACTGAGGAGCGGAGAAAAATCATGCAGGAAGCCCAGAAGTACCTTGAGACCCATGCCCCGGCTGGGACACTAGATCCCTGCAGTAACAGGGGAAGAGGTCCCCGAGCCGCCGCGGCTGACAGCAGCGGCCGGAGTAAATAAGCCGCTCAGCCGCGGCCCGGCAGCTGCCCCCGCCCGCGCCAGAGCCCGAACTCAGGTCGCTCCCTGCCCTGGTAGCCTGCCAGGCGGAGGCTGCGCCGCCCGCCTCCGTGCGGTGACGCTGCAGCCGGGCGCGAGGGGTGCGGGGAGCGCTGGGAGCGCGCGGAGCTCAGGCCCCGCCGCCGGGCTGTCTTCTCCGCTGAGGGGGCACCCGAGCCGCTGCGGCGCTCACCTGGGAAAGTTTCCCCGCCTAAGGTTGATACCGAGAGGCGATCCTGCAAGGAATACGGGCTGGGGCTCAAAAAGAAAAAGCAGAAGTGTCACAGGTGGCGCAGGTAACGAGGTTCTTAGTGATCGGGACAAAGAATTGAGCCGAACACACGGAGTTTATAGTATAAAGAAAGAGGGAAGATTTATTAAGCGATAGTACACTCCACAGAACTTGGGAGCGGGTCAACTCTGTGCAGAGATTGACCACGTGGGCTGGGCGGATTTTCTTTTTATAGGGCGGAAGCTTTCTGGCTAGTCTTTGGCGGGCTTCTATTGCAGGTACAAAGAGTTACATTTCAAAGCTACTGCGCATGTGTGGTTTCCCAAGATTTTCTTGATTGGCTATTGGAGAAGGGAGTCCCACAATGTTATTTTATTATAATGCTATTATAATGAATCAGGGGTAGTGCGCAGGAGCATTCCATGATTCAAAGTTATCCCAGAAAACAGAAACAACCAGTCTTAGGGGGTCTTTGTCATGTATGGATGTTTCCTTCATCCAAGCCCTGCGGGGCTCCTGGAGTTCCCTTCCTGACTGTCTCCTGCCTCAGAAGGAAACCCGCCAGGGCAAGGGCCAGGGCCAGGGAGTTGCTAGTGCCGGGGAGGGACGCGGGCCTAGCTCCGGCTCCTGGCATCCAGAGGCTACCGGGCGTCCAAAAAGAAGGCCCAGATGGGCCAAAAGGAAGTTCGATACCTGGGTTTCCGAGTAGGCCAGGGGCGAAGGACTTTAGGAACTGAAAGGAGGGCTGTGATCAGTCGACAGTCCAGTCCCACGACTAGAAGACAGCTCCGGGAATTCTTAGGAGCCTCAGGGTTTTGTTGGATTTGGATCCCAGGGTATGCGGAATTAGCATTAGCGCTTAATCAAGCCCTCAAGGGGGCAGAGACTGCTCCGTTTGACCAGGGAACCGAGCTGCAAGGCGCTTTTGAGAAGATAAAAGAGCTCCTAGTTAGCGCCCCCCAGCTTACGGGACCCTGATAAGCCTTCTCCCTCTACATACATAAAAAAGGGAAAGTAGCTTTAGAGAGTCCTGACTCAGGAAATCGTACTGTAGCTACACCCAGTCGCTTACCTCTCCAAGCGGCAGCTGTTTCTCTACTCGGAGAAGCTGACAAACTCACCCTGGGACAAGAAATTAGCTTATATGTGCCGCATACTGTGCACAGCCTCCTTGAAGGACAGGGACATTGGTGGCTGTCTAACCCCCGGCTCACCCAGTACCAGGGAATGTTGCAGGAAAACCCTTGCGTGCATCTGAAGACGGTGCGCAAAGTCAACCCAGCCACCTTTTTACCGGCAGAAACAGGGGAACTGATCACAACTGTGAGGAGGTAACAGATCAGATGTATGCCAGCCGGCCAGATTTAAGAGACCAGCCGTTGGCTCAAGGGGACCTCAATCTGTATGCGGATGGAAGCAGTACTATAACTGAAAGGGGGGAGCGGATTGCCGGGTATGCGGTAACTACAAAAGACCAGATCCTCGAAGCGGGGCCTCTGCCCTCCGGGGATGGTCAGCTCAAAGGGCAGAACTTTATGCCCTCATTCGAGCCCTGGAACTAAGCAAGGGAAAAATTGTCAATATATACACTGACTCCAAGTATGCTTTTGCCACCCTCCACATACATGAGGACATATATAAAGAAAGAGGACTACTAACTGCCAAAGGAAAATAAATAAAAAACAAAACTGAAATCCTCCAACTCCTAGAGGCTGTATGGAGTCCAGCTCAGGTAGCAGTAATGCACTGCTGGGGACACACTAAGAGCAATGCAGAAGAGGCCATAGGGAACTGGCTCACGGATCAGGCTGCAAAAGCTGCTGCTAAGAGACAGGACTCTCAAAAGGCTATAGTAGGCCCTTTGATCAGCTCCCCTTTGAGTACCCAAGACTATTAGCTGGCTAAAGAACAGTGGGCCAGGCAGGCTCAGGCATCCAAAACATCAGAGGGCTTGTGGAGGCTCTCTGATGGACAAATTTATGTGCCCCAGAGTCAGGCAGCACAGGTGGTTCAGAATTGCCACACCCTGACCCATCTAGGGAAAACAGCCCTAGAAAACCTGCTCCGGAGGTATCTGTACATGCCCAACCTCGCCACACTGTGTGCCAGCGCTGCAGCCAGGTGTGTAACTTGCGCCAAGAATAATGCAGCAGGAAACAATCGTGTCCTGCCAGAAATACAGCACCGGGGGACCCAACCTCTGGAAGACCTGCAGGTAGATTTTACTGAGGTGAAACCGAGCCGAGGGTATAAATACCTGCTTGTCCTCATATGCACCTTCTCAGGTTGGGTTGAAGCTTTCCCCGCCAGGACTGAAAAGGCCAGGGAAGTAGCCAGAGTTCTGCTAAGGGAAATAATTCCTCGACACGGACTACCCCTGAGCCTAGGAAGTGACAGTGGTCCAGCTTTCATTTCCCAGGTGGTGCAGGATCTGGCAAGACTGTTAAAAATAAAGTGGAAGTTGCACATTGCATACCGGCCCCAAAGCTCGGGGAAAGTAGAAAGAATGGACAGAACACTGAAAGAAACCCTGGCAAAATTCTGCCAAGAAACTGGACTGCCTTGGAAAGACTTGTTTCTGATAGCCCTGCTTCGAGTAAGAAATACCCCAAATCAGCAGGGTATACCCCCTATGAGTTAGTATATGGAAGGCTTACTCCTATAGTGAAAATGACAGGACCTAGCAATTTGCCAGTACAAGGGGAAATAGGACAAAGAAGGTATTTAGAACAGTTAGGAAAGGCCTTAGACCAGATAGGAGAAGGCCAATTAGGGTTCGAGCCAAAACCCCGAGGGGGGCCAGTGCACCCACACCGTCCGGGCAATATGTATAGGTAAAGGACTGGGAAAAAGAGCTTCTCCAGCCTGTGTGGATGGGCCCTCACTTAGTACTTTTAACCACCCCCACTGCCTTAAAGGTTGCAGGGATCGCACCGTGGATCCATCACTCCAGAGTGAAGGCCGCAGCAGCACAAGAGGAACCTGAGGAGGGGTTTTGAGTCCCCACTTTAAGGTTGAAATGACAAGGACCAAGCCATCAGTGGAAACTAGGAATGGACAGCAAGACCCTGACATGAGCAAGTGCTCTCCTTTATTCTTAGGACTGAGCATACCTATAGTCATACTGCTTGGAATTGGACTGGCCTGTGCAATCCCGGACACTTGGACTATTTCAGAGCAGGTTGGGATTGCCCTGCTTTATTATTGTGTAATCATGGGTTTTCTAGTAATTTTCTGCCTCCTCTAAAATGTTCACAATATTGGTTATATTGAGTCTTATAGGTGTCTCAGAACAATCAGGACGATGGAATTTCTGTTAGAGAAACCTACCGATCAGGAGACAACATAATCACCCATACCATTCAGACCCGTGTGTGTAAAGGAGGATGCGTGAATGGTTTTAAATTTTTCATTTTTGTGCAAGATCTTAAGAGTACGGACGGATGGGCTTTCTTTAGGAATACTATAATATGTCTCCTGGCAGATCAGACTCAGGAATATTGCAAACAATGGCCAAATAAATACAGAGGTTGTCCGTACCAGTCCTGTGTAACACACAATACAAAAGGAAGGACATGCTTATTTCTGCAGGAAAAATATTGCTATTATATAAATGAAAATAGTAAAATAGTCTCTTACTATCCCTCAGGGTCAGCTTTCAGCTCCTCCACTGCCACAGCAATCCCTCCGCCCTTGGAGAGGGAAGGTATACCAGGCTGGAGTGATATTCAGGACCATAAAATACCAGACCTGGAGGTGTCAGGCATATAGAACCCTGCATTCTCTGGACCTTGGTCCAACACCTAGAGGCCACGGTAACTCATAGGGCAGCTGCCACAGTGTTAGCTCTCCAGAGACAGCAAGTACCAACACCAGTATCAGCAGTTACAACCTTCCCCAGCACCTCAGCTGTATAGCCAGGTATATAGTGATGCTAAAGGGATAAAAGCACCTTGTAGCATCAAAGGGGGGAAAATGATGCAGTAATTTATAATATAAAGAGCACTCAGGGAATATCTTAAAAAAAACAGAATGTACTACCTCACCCTGCTGACATGTAACCGTTACAACCGCATCCTGATTGATAACCAGCTCCCCCCCCCCCACCTCTGTAAACGGCTTGCTGCTTGCTGTTGATAACCAGCCTCTCTGTTCCTGTAAACGGCCTGCTGCTTGCTTTATAAACCCTGAAGAAACTCAGTCCCGGGCTCAGGATTTGGGGTCTCTCTCTCTCTCTCCCTCTGAGCCTGTGCACGCAATAAACTTGTGATTCCGCCATCTTCCAGGTGTGAGTGAGTGATTTTCCGTAACATGAACACTTGCTGATATGTCGACATGCACATTTCTGTCTGCTTTTTCTGGATTTCATTTACTATTTTAGGTTATAAGTATGGGCACAAAATTTGTATATTTTCAGCTTTTATTTGTGATATTGTGCATTTAAGGGTGAAGATGGTTTTCATAACTCTTGGTAAGTACTATCTTTATCCCCATTCAGTTTATTTTGCAATTCAAATTGTTTCATTTTTGAGGTTATTTAGAAGTGTATTACATAACTACCAAATATAAGGCCTTCCCAGTCACCCATTTGTAGTGAATTCTGGCTGAAGTGCAATAGGAGCACTTAAGAAACGTATTGTATGTAATTTCAATGCTGCAATGCTTGTTGAAACTGGCTTTATATTGGCTTGGCTAAAAGATAAAAACTTTTGGGAAGATGGAATAATGAAGATGCCTGAAAGATTGCAGAATAGTGGGACAAGATGGTTAATACATTTTTCAATGAAGTTAGTGGTGAAAACAGACATCTCTTTCATTGTGTCTTTACTTACAAACTGAATGAACCTTTTGGACAAAGGAATAGAAGTTTCCAAGTGTGCATCTCTGCTGCCATCTCGTGGGCATTTTGGGAATAACATGTTAGTAGCTGGTCAGCGGGAAAAGTGCTTGACTGTGGAAGATTATCAATGAATGTTGATTGAAATGTTATTTAGACGTGCATTTAGTAAGTTTTAAATATCAGGACTTAGTAGTTACCTTTTGTTCCCAATTTGTATATTAACAGCAATGACAGAAAGAAACATGCTGTATATAATTTCAGTCCTTTGAAATTTGTTAAACCTGTCCATAGCACAGGATGGTCCCTTGGAGAAATGTCCCAAGTGTGGCTCTCTGCTGCCATGTCATGTGTCACTTGGGAATAACAGTTTTGTGCAGGCCAGCAGGAAAAGTCACTGGCGATAGTGAATTATCTACCAAGGGCTCATGGAACGTTATTTGAGAAGTGCCTTCCATTTTATTTATTAAATTTTATTTTAATTATTGTTGCAGTACAATTTTCTATCTTTTACTCACATCCCAGCCCACCCACCCAGCCCTCCCCTCCTCCCTCCCATTTCCACCCACCCCTAGTTTTGTATCGATGTGTCCTTTATACTTCTTCCTGTAAATCCTTCCCCTTTTCCCCTGAAATTCCCTCTCCTCTCCCCTCTGAACAATATCAGTCTGTTCTCTATTTCAGTGTTTTTGGTTATTCATTGTATTTAAATAAAAGGAATTTCTAGTTACCTTCTGTTTCTGACTTTTATGTTAGCAGCCATGAGGACAACATGTGTATTTTTTATAATTTCAGTCCTGTGAAGGTTTTTGAAAACTGATGGATGGTACAATATGGTCATTTCCAAAGTGTTCTAAGTGTGCATACTGTTCCTGGGAATGACACCTTAGTGCAGGTTGGCAGGAAAAGGTTACTTATTCCAGTGGAATATCAACCACTGTTGATTACAGTGGTGTTTAGAAGTATGTTTCATAACTTTTAAATGTAAGGACTTATTAATGACTGTTTGTTCCTGATTTCTACATTAACAGCAATGAGAGCAAGAATTATAGTGTATATAATTTCAGTTCCTTGTAATTTGTTTAATCTTGCTTTATGGCTCATTATGGTCACTTAGCAAAATGTCCTAAGTGTGGCTCTCTTCTCGTCTCAAGTGCATCTTGGGAAGAACACCTTAGTGCAGGCCAGCAGGAAAGGCTGTCAGCTGTAGTGAATGATCTACAAATGTTGAATGGAATGGTACTTAGTCATAGATGTTATTGCTTTTATATAAACGGACTTTGCAGTTCATTTTTCCTTCTCTCCCCCATGTACAACAGCGGTGTCTTTACGTCAAGTAACTAGGCACCTCTTGTGAGCTAAACCTGTGTCCTTGTTTCAGCTGTATCCATGTCTTTGTGGTTCAATATCCCATTTGTGTCAACGTCCTGTCAGCATTGATGTCTTCTGTGTTCATGTCCGCACCACGCTAATGTCCCAGCTTCACTGAAATCGTGATTGTGTCTAGGTCCCCTCAGCCTTGATGTCCTGGCTGTGCTGCCATCCTGTCTGTGTTTATGTCCCTTCCACATCACTGTCCTGTCTGTGTTGATGTAGAGGTTGTGCTGCTGTGTTGCCTGCACATGTATGTCCTATCTGCCTTGATGTTCCAGCTGTGCCACTGTCCCACCTGCATAGATATCTTGGCTGTGCCACTTTCCTATCTTCATCGATGTCCCAGTTGCCTTGGTGTCCCAGCTGCACTTCTGTACTGTCTGTATTGATGTCTTAACTGAGTTACTACGTGAGCTGTGCCACTGTCCTTTCTGTGTAGATGTCTTGGTCGTGTTGATGTCCTGTCTGTGTCAGTGTCCTGGCTGTGCCTTTGTCTTCCTGCATCGGTGTCCCAACTCATTGATGTCCCAACTGCATTGATGTTTTAAAAGCTCCCATATCCTGGCTGCCTGATGTCCTGGTGGCACTGACTGCATCATTGTCCCACCTGTGTGGCCATGGCTCACCTCCTGGTTGTGGTTTCATGGGCACCTGCCTTGGGCTCACAGGCCCCGCTGCCCTCCACCAGCTGCAGGCCAAGGTGGATGGTCTGCACTGCACTGGACAGAGACGCTTAGTCTTTTGACCCCCTGTGGGCAATGCAAGTCCCTCCTTGTAGTTGGTTGCTCCCTCAGGCTGTGTCTGCTGCTGTTGCCACAAGATTTAACAATTTAAGTAAAGTAACCTATTTTCAACTGAATGATTACGTTGATGAAATTTGGAAGAGTTGATTAATTTAGCTTGTGTCCTGTAGTTTGTGGGATTGCCTAACAAAAAGTAACATTCCATGAATGCTGCACTTTTCCTGTCTATCACCTCTGGTGTCTGGTATCTGTGAACAGATGATCATTTTGTCAAATTCAATGTCAATGTGAGTCCCCAGGTTTATGGAGTTGAGGCAGGTTAGTAAAAATGCTATGAAAATTCCTGGATAGTGGAATGGGAAAACTGACCTTGATAGCCAAATAAGGGCTAGCAATTTATAGTCAGGTAATAAATCTGAGGATCTTATCTTCCCTGACCAAGAACATTTGAGAGAGAGCAAATGGTTCAGACATTCCAGACCAGGTAGGAGAAGACCCACCTCAGTCCCAGCCCTTCTCTGGTGACTTTTCTGAAGGAGAAATTCACCAGAGAAGGACCCTAATCATTCTGTGTGCTCACTTTGTTGCATCAGCACATCAAAGGGCACCCCTGGAAAGCTGAGTATTCTGTGCAGATGACCCTTGTAAGACCTCCTCTAAAGTTCTCAACGTGAAAAAACAGGTAAAACCCTAAAAAAGGACCCAGCATGCACTGTTCATTGAGCACACATGCGCCTCCCCCTCTCTTGTTTGCTGTGTATCTTCGTTTTGTTTCTCCGTATCTGCAAAGGTCCCCAGGAGACTCGCAGCCAGGGGAGCAGTGGGCAGCAGCAGCTCGTTCCAGGTTAACCCCCCTGATCCTGTCTCTAAGGACCTTCTTTGTGTCTAACTTTTCTGTTTCTCCAGAAGCAGCTCGGCCTATGCTTGCTCTTGTTGCCGTGATTGTGCCTCTGCTCTGTGAAGCCCTTTCTTTGTTTCACTGTCTTTGGATTTAATATTCAAACTCTCGAAATTCCCTAGCTTTGTGTTGTGACATTTTGCTGCAGGAAGTCAAGAATCTACACACACAAGACCTTTCCAGGGCAAACCCTCTTTAGGTCCAGTCCCTTTTTGGTGGCAGAATAACCAAATTTTGTTTATTAATTTATCTGTGGATGAACATTTGAATACTTTCTACCTTTTAGTTGTTAACAGCGATGTCATGAATAATGATGTATAAATTTGCTCATAACATCTGGTTTCAATTTCTTGGCTATATATTTCAAAGTAGACTCATTGAACACAGTAGGGTGATTTTTTTAGGAAATGTAAAATCATTTTATAAAACCTTTGCAGTTTTTACATTTATGAAAGAAGTCGTCAATTGTTCTAATTTTTGTTTGTGATCACAAACATTTTTCAGGGTTGCTTTCTCAATATAGCCTTTGTAGTGTCTGGGAAGGGGTATTGTGCTGTGATGTAGGCATTGAACATCTTCTCTGGTATTTTTCTCCAACACTTCTATGAATGTTTTCTCATTAGAAGGGACTATTCAAGTTTTTTAAAAATATAGATGTCTGCCTGGGTGGTCTGGTTCAGTGAATTGAGCACCAGCCTGTAAACCAAAGGGATCTCTGGTTCGATTCCCAGTCAGGGTACATGCCTGAATTGCAGGGCAGGTTCCTAGTAGGGGACGCATGAGAGGCAACCACACACTGATGTTTCTCTCCCTCTCTTTCTCCTTCCCCCCAAAAAAGTAAAGAAATAAAATGTTTAAAATAATATAGTTGTCTCTTCATTGATGAGTCATAAAGTTGTTTGTTGTAGAAGAAAGAGTTTGATCGAAAGTATAATGTGCAACCATTTTCTTCAATTCTGTGGGTGGTCTTCTGACTCTGCAAATAGCTTCTGCTGCTACCCAGAATTTTTTAATCAGGAGGACATCACATTTACTCATGTACTTTCATCGATTTTGCTTTGGAAGAGTATGCCTCATTATTCCCACAGCAGCCTCATGCATCTCAGGTCTTATGTGCATCATCATTTAATTTGCTTGATTTAATATAATTTGTTTTACAGAGACATACTTTATGGTTTTAGACATTAGATGTTTAGGTTGCAAGGGTTTACAGGTTTAAATAAGAGGGACACACTGTTCTCTGCGGTTCGATGTCTAGAGCCAGGCATCTGGAGTCAGGGACAGGCTTCGGACATCCGTTCTGGTCTCTGGTGTGTGGCATGGGTTGTGCTTGATAGCATGACTTGTCTTTAACCTCATTTGAAATCGTCATGTTAGATTGTATCGTGACAGGTGTCCTATCAGCGTGTGATAAAAAAATCTCACCACAAGTGGTGAGTGTGTGGTTGGCCATTTTCACAGTGAGTGTGCATGAACATGAGCAACATTTTCGGCCCCATAGGCTTAGTTATTTCAAAGAAGGTACCAGGGCAACTGTAAGGCAAGAAGAGATCTGTAGTGTGTGTGGAAATGATGCTATGACTGATGAAGCATGTCAGAAGTGGACTGTGAAGCTTCATGCTGGAGATTTCTCCCACAGGCAGGCAGACCAGGTGCAGTGGAGACCCCTCAACAGCACACGTTTACTGAGGACAGAGCACGCCGTGGTAGGTGGGAGATAGGCAACATGTTCAAAGCATCCTAATCAGGCTTTGAAAATCATTTGCACCAGCTTGGTTGTTAATCAATTTGATGCTTGGGCTCCACAGGAGTTAAGCTCGCTGGTGGGGAACCTTTCTTGACCAGATTTCCACAAGTGGTTCTCCATGGAAACATGAGGAAATATTTCATTTCCGTGAAGATTGTGTGTGTAGGGAGAAGGGTCAATCTTTGCTATTTGAGAATAAGGTGGAATGGGAGAGATTGTGGGCAAACAAAGGAACCACCACTCACCCCTCCAAAGGGCAGTCTTCATGCAAAGGAGGTGATGTTGTCCTTGTGGTGAATCTGGGAGGAAGTCCTGCAGTAGGAGCTCATTTCAGAAAGCGAGCAGGTTACTGGCAACAGGTAATGTTCCCATCAGACCAACTAAAAGCTCTGCCCGAGGGAAAAAGAGTCCGGGGTATTTGTCAGCAGAAGATGCGCAAGGTTAGGATGAGGTGAGAGCACATTTCTCTTTGGTGACCAGGGAAAACGCTTCCAGCCTGGCTGCGCAGTCTTGATTGCTCCACAGTACTCAGGAGACCTTGCTTCTTCCCATAGCCATTTAGTTCATCTCTCTGAATTTTTCTTTGTGAAGAGAAATTTCCATTCCCTGGAGGACTGCAGAAGACACCTGGAAGAGTTCTCTGTTCCAAAATAGAACAATGGTGTGGGACGACGGAATGGTGAAATGGCATGAAGGTGGCAGAGGGCAGAGGAAGGAAATGGTGATGACATTGTGCAGTTTTGTTGTAGGTGGACAATGAAAAGTGTGTCCGTCATTGCATCTCAGTGAAAAAAGTGAATGAATGTTCAGCCGGGCCAGAAGTAGGATATGCCTTCCATCTGTCGGTCCCTGCTGCCATCTCGTGGCCGTTTTGAAGAGTGACACCTTAGTGCAGGGCAGTAGGAAAAGTGATCAATTACAATGGAGTATCAGCAACTTTTCATGACAGTGATATTTACACGTGCATTTGAAAATGTCCAGATGTCAGCACTGTCCAATTACCTTGTGACTGGTCTTCAGATTTACAGCCAGGGACCAATAAGTGAGTTTTATGTGACGTTTCTCGTATCTCTCTGTGTAGTGTAATAGATTCTGATTTCTAGAAGTGCCAAGTGTGTTTGAAAATTGTTTGTAATTTGCTTTGTGTGTTGCAGGTTCGTTAAACAATGTGTAGGTAACAGTTACTTAAAATTCTCCACCAAGAGGTAAAAAAAGAAAAAAGTAACAGCGCCTTTATGTTATGTACACACCCTCCCAGACATGTCTGCAGGCTCATTTCCTCCAGTTTGCCTGGACTTTGTTTACTGTTTCAGGTTCCTTCTAAGTGTCCACAACATGTACATTTAAAGCTTGTGTTTCTAATGTGAGCATTCAAGGGTGAAGACTTCTTTCTCAAGTTCTGGTACAGGTCATCTTCACTATCATTGAGTTCAAGTTATTTTGTAATTCCCATGGTGGTTCACTTCAGAGGTTTTGTGGGAGTCCATTTCAGAAGTACGGAATGATAGAACTTTCTAGTCATCCATCCTCAGTGAATGCCAGCCGACGTGCTATGAGGTCAAAAAGCAGATAGGATTTGGATGCTGTGATGCTGGTTGAATATTGCTTTAAATCAGTTTTGCCACAAATTTTTTTTTGCCCCCACTCATGCCTGTCGTGTGACTCCATACCTGTATACTTGTCTTAAAAATTCTTTGAAACCATTATTTTGGACTCTATCATGAGGCATGCCATATCTGCTCACGCTAAAAAAAAACAACTCATCAACAGTGGTGAATATCTGTGTGGCCATTTTCACACTGAAGAAGGATGAGCATAAGCAACCTTTTTTGGCACGTTAGACTTTGTCATTTCCAGAAAGGTAGAAGTGCAACTGTAGTGAAAAAGAGGTTTGTGATGTGTGTGGAGAAGGCACTGAGAAAGCTGGAACGTGTCAGAAGTGGATTGTCAACTGCCACACCGGAGATTTCTCATGTGCAGTTGCCCCATGGGTCTTGAGTACCAGGTGCAGTGGAGAGCTATGAAGGGCAGATGATCACGTTATGACACGAGGGAGACACGCGACATACTCAAAGTATCCTAATCGGACTTTGAAGATTGTTTGCACCAGCTCTGTTACATTATCGATTTGACGTTTGGGTGTTACAGAAGTTAGGCGAGGTGGTGGGGGATGCTTCTTGACCGAATATCCACATGCATTTCTCCACTGAAACGTAAGGGATATGTTGTGTTGTCAGGTGACATTGTGAGTAGGGGATGGGTCGTTAGGATAATGTGGAGCAGGACAGATTGTGGGCAAACAAAGGGACCACCCCTCGCCCCACCAAAGGGTGGTCTTCATCCAAAGGAGGTAAGGTTTATGTGGTGGATTCAGGAGGCAGTCTTGTAGAAGGAGTTCATTGTGGAAAGCCAACTGGTTACTTGCAACAGGTACGGCTCCCCGTCAGACCAACTGAAAGCTCCACTGAAGGGAAAGAGTCTTGAATTTGTCAGCAGAAGTCACGTACACTTCAGGGTAAGGTGAGAGTGCACGTTTCTCTTTGGTGATCAGGGGAAAATGGTTCCATCCTGGCTGCACAATCGTGATTCATCCCCAGTTCTCACTTGCCCTTGCGCCTTTGCGTGGCCATTTTGTTAATCTCTCTGAATTTCTCTTAGTGGAGAGAAGTTTCCATTCCCTGGAAGACTGCAGAAGGCACCAGGAAGAATTCTGTCATCCAAAAGGGAACAATGTTGTGTGATGATGGAATGGTGAAGTTGCCTGTAAGGTGGCAGAGGGCGGTCGAACAGAACGGTGATGACTTTGTACAGTCATGTTTTTTGGGGAAAATGAAAAGTGTGCTTGTGATAGTATCTCACCCTAAAAAGTCAATGAACCTTCCAGTCAAGCCATTAAGGGGATATACCTTCCTCTGTCAGTCTCTGCTGCCATCTTGTGGTCATTTTGGGGATGACACCTTAGTGCAGGTCAGCAGGAAAACTGATTGATTCCAGTGGAATTACAATGACTTTTCATGGGAGTGGTATGTACAGTACATTTGAAAGCATGTAAATCTCAGCACTGTCCAGTTACTTTGTGACTGGTTTCTACATTAAGGGAATGGGAGCTATGAACGTGGTTTATGTGACCTTTGTTGGAACTGGCTTTGTAGTGTAGTAGAGTCAGGTTTTGTCAGGTTGCAGGTGTGTTTGAAAATCATTTGTTGTTGCTTTGTCTGCTGCAGCTTCCTTGTGTTATGCGGAGGTAAAATTTGTACATAATGCTGCACCAACAGGTACAAAAGAAAGTAAAGTAAAATATCAGTGCTATTACTGTATGTATCGCCCTTCTGGACACGTCTAAGAGCTCATTTCTTCGATTTGCCTAGACTGCATTTACTTTTGTAGATTCCTCGTATGGGTGCAGAACTTGTACATTTCCAGCTTCTGCTTCTAATGTGTGCATTGAAGGGTGTAGATCTCTTTCTCAAGTTTTGGGTCGTAGCATGTTTAGCATTGTTCTGATCATGTTATTCTTTAATCATAATGGGGATTCATTTTGGAGCTTCTGTAGGAGTCTGTTTCAGAAGTTCCGAATAACAGAAAGTTCTTCTCCATTCTCTGTGAATGCAGCATAAAGGTGATGAGAGCCAAATCATACTGTATAGGGTTTTGAGGCAGTGCTGCTTGTTGAACCTTGTCTTAAATCGGGTTTGCCAAAACGTCCATTCAGCCCTACAGTTGGTTCCGTCCCCAACCTCACTTCCACTGTCAGCCCCCTCCTCATCACCTGGCTTCAGTTGCTTACACTTGCCTTTATCATCATTTGAAAGTGTTTTGTTAGATCGTGTCATGGCCGCCATCATGTCAGCATCTAATAAGGAAATCTCACCACAGGTGGCGAATGTGTGTGTGGCCCTTTTCCCACTGAAGACGCATGAACATGAGCAACATTTCAGGCTCTCTTGGCTTTGTCATTTCAAGAAAGGTAAAGGTGCAACTGTAAGGTAAGAAAAGGCTTGTGGTGTGTGTGAAGACATTGCGGTGAGTGATGGAATGTGTCTGAAGTGGATCGCAAGTTTCATGCTGGAGATTTTTTGCACCCACTCCCCCCACAGGTAGGCAGATCAGTTGCAGTGGAGAGTCATGCAGGGCAGACCTTCCCTGACTGTAGACCATGTTATGTCACATGGGAGACTGGCAACATACTGAAATTATCTTAATCTAGTGTCAGAAATCATTTGTTCTAGTGTAACTAGAGAAGACACCGGCTTTTGGGCTGCCTGTCACTACCAAACCCAATAAGCAATGACAGTGATTGAATCTTTTATGGGCGCTTTATTCAGATGTCCGGCGATGCGAGAAGATGGGGGGTTTATAGATGTGAGAAGATGGGGGGTTTATACCCTAACATACCATCTTGTCTTCTCTTTCCTGGCCAGACTTTTTATAACAGGGAATAAACCATGTGCGGTGAGGGTTTTGAGATTCAGGGAGGATTAGGTGAGCAAAGCTGCAACCTTCCTGTTCTGGGCAGTCAGCTGTTCCCAGGAATGGCGGCCATCTGTATCTTCCTGGAACACAAAAGGTCCGAATGTTCCCAGGTGGTCATCTTCAGCACTGCCCCAGGAGGTCAGCTGTTTTCCCAGGAGCCAGGATGGGCCTTATCTGTAGTTTCTGAATCAAAAGCCTTAACATACACTTACTTGCTAGAGTTATAACTTTTTCTCTTAAGGTAAAATTTTAGAAGTCTTGAGTACCCTCTCACTAGCATGGTTATATTAATTGCTTTGACATGTGGGTTCCACAGAAATTAGGTGGGGTGGTAGGGGACCCTTCTTGATCCCATGTCCACAAGTGGTTCTCTACTGAAAGGTAAAAGAAATCTTCCATTTCCAAGGCCAATTTTTGTGGGGTGCGAAGTGAATCATTCATATTTGAGAAAAATGTGGAACAGGAGAGATTATGGGTAAACAAAGGAACCACCACAGCAGCCTCTCCAAAGGGCATTCTTCGTCCATGGGAGGTGATGTCCCCCTGTGGTGGATTGGGGAAGGAGTCCTGCAGTGGGAGCTTCTGGGGAAACCAGCAGGTTAATGGCAACATGTACCGCTCCCCTTTGGACCAACTGAAAGCACCATCCAAGTGAAAGAGCCTGGAATCTGTCAGCAGAAGACACATAAGCTTCATCATAAGGTGAGAATGCATGTTTCTGTTTCTTACCACAGAAAAACAATTTCAGCCTGGCCACGCCGTCATGGTTCATCCGCAGTACTCACCAGACCTTGCACCTTCGAGTGGCCTTTGAGTTTGGTCTCTCCGACTTTCCTGTTGGAGAGAAATTTCCATTCCCTGGAAGACTGAAGAAGGCACCTGGAAGATTTCTGTGCTCTGAAAGATAACAAAGGTGTTGGACAAAGGAATGGTGAAATCGCCTGAAAGGTGGCAGAAGGCAATGGAAGAAAACAGCGAGGCTGTTTTGCAGTCACATTGTGTGGGGAAAATGAAAAGTGTGTCTAATCATTGCATCTCAGGCTAAAAAATCAAGGAAGCTTTCAGCCCAGCCATTATCTGTGGTCTATCTGTCGGTCTCTGCTGCCATCTGGTGGCCATTTTGGGGAATGACACCTTAGTGTAGGTCAGCAGGAAAAGTGATTGATTCCGGTGGAATTACAGTGACTTGTGATGGCAGAAGTCATTACAAGTGCTTTTGAAAACATGTCAATGGCAGCACTGTCCAGTTACCTTGTGACTGGCTTGTAGGTGAAGGACAAAGGGAACAGTGAACGTGTACTATGTGACCCTTTTCTGAAGTGGCTTTGCAGCCTACTATAGTCAGGCTTTGACAAGTTACAGGTGTGCTTGAGTCATTTGTCTTTGCTTGGTCTGTTGCAGGTTCCTTAAAGAATGCAGAAGTAAAATGTATACCTAATGCTGCACTCAGAGTTACCCCAAAAAACAAAGGTAAAATATCAGCTGTATCATTGTATGCATGTCCCTTTTCCTGATATGTCTACAGCCTCGTTTCTTGGATTTGCCTGGACTTCACCAACCCTTGTGGATTCCTCGTATGTGTGCAGA
>PVIA01007735.1:36335-79996 GCA_004024845.1 Tonatia bakeri
CCCCCCCCCCCCCCAGCATATACTTATCCCATCCAATTGGTTTGGTCGTACATACATGCCTTTATGTCATTCAAAATCGTGTTGTTAGATTGCACCATGAAAGCTGTTGTACCGGCTTGCATTAAAAAAAATCTGAACACGACTGGTGAATGTGTGTGTGGCCATTTTCACAGTGAAGAGGAAATAGCATAGGGAACATATTTGGTCCTTTTGGCCTTGTCATTTCAAGAAATGTAAAAGCACCACTGTAAGGCAAAGGAAGATTTGTGCTGTGTGTGGAGACGTTGCTGTGAGTGATGCAATGTGTTTGAAGTGGATCGCAAAGTTTCATGCTGGAGATTTCTCACATTTAGTTGCCTTATTGGTCTGGTATACCAGTCACAGTGGAGGGCCGAGGTTCACTGAGGACAGACCATGTTATGGCACATGGGAGACAGGCAACATACTTATAGCACCCTAATGAAGTGTGGAAAGTCATTTGCACCAGCAGAGTTAGGTCTATTGCTTTGAAGTTTGGGTTCCACAGTAGTGTAGTAGGGAGGAGGGGGGACCCATGGTGACCTCCTATCCACATGAGATTCTCTACTGAATGATAAGGAAAATGTTACATTTCCAAAATAAATTGTGACGGGGGATGAATCATGGATATTTTACACTAATGTGAAATGGGAGAGATGGAGGGCCAGTAAGGGAACCACCACCATAGTCCTCCAAAGGGTGGTCGTCATCCAAAGGAGGTAAGGTTGCCCTTGTAGTGGATTCAGGAGGGAGTCCTGCAAGCAGGAGGTGTTTGTGGAAATCCATCAGTTTACTCACAACAGGCACTGCTCCTTGTGAGACCAACAGAAAGCATCCTCTGAGGGAAAGAATGCAGAATTCATCCTCAGAAGTCTCTGAAACCGCCGGATGAGGTGAGTGCACATTTCTCTTTGGTGACCATGGAAAAAGTGTTTCAGCCTGGCTGTGCAGTCGTGATTCATACACTATACTCAGCAGACCTTGTACCTTTGTGTGGCTGTTGAGTTCAGTATTCAGAATTTCTGTCAGTGTGGAGAAATTTCCGTTCCCAGGAATCCTGCAGAAAGTCCCTGGGAGAACTCTCTGCTCCTGCAAGATGGCAGAAGGGAGTGGAATAGAATGGTGACAATATTGTGCCGTCACATTTTTTTTTGGGGGGGGAGAAAAGTGTGCCCATCTTTGGATCTCAAGGTTATAATGGATGGAACCTTTCAGCCAAGGCAATAGTGCATTATGTGTTCCCTTTGTCGGTCTCTGCTGCCATTTCGTGGCCGTTTTGGGGGATGAACCCTCTGTGCAGGTCGGCAGGAAAAGTGTTGGATTCCAGTTTAATGTCAATGAGTTTGGATGGCAGTGGTATTTACAAGTGCATCTCAAAGCATCGAAATGTCAGCACGGTCTAGTTACCTTGTGGCTGGTTTTCACAATAAGGGCCAAAGGAGCAAGAAACCCTTTTTTTTGTTACTTCTTGGAACTGGTTTTGTAGCATTATAGAGTCATGTTGTTAAACGTACGAAGCGTGTTTGAAAATCGTTTGTCATTTGCTTTGTGCATTTTCCTCATGTAATGAGAAAAGTAAGATTTCTTCAATATTGTCCACCATGGGGGTAAAAACAGGAAACAAAATAAGTAAAATAAAATGAAATAAAGTAGAACTGCTATAATTTCAATGGCATGCCTTTTTGGACATGTCTTCTGGCTGATTTCCTCTGCATTGGATAATAAACAAAACTTATTGAAACTGTTGAGTGTTTGTGTGGCCATTTTGATATTGAGTCTGGATGAAGATAAGGCACATGTTTGGTACGCCAGGGTTTGTAAATGAAAAAAGAGTGAAAATGCGAGATAAACAGAAGAAAATATGTGTAGCATGTAGAATGTGCTGTGATTGACCTAAGATGTCCTTATTGCCTTCCAGGTTCATGTTGGCGATTTGCCGGCATTCTGAATGAATCGGATGGACTGGTTGCTGTTTAAGGCCACCCAGTCCAGATGTTGCCTGAGGAACAACCCCATGAGTCCATGTGGGAAACAGAGGACATATTCAGAGTACGCAAATCAAGCGCCGACCAGGATGGTCATGTTAATCAGTTTGAATTTGAGAGCAGTGGACTGGGAGGAACACCTCAAGCACCATTTGGGACAGCATTTCCACGTCGTAGTGTCTTCGAGAAGGTAAGGAAAGCGTCCTTGCAACACAAATAGATGAACACATAACACATTCCATTAACATGGCACAGAAGAGATGATAGGGGCAAGAGAAAAGAAAGTAGATCTGAGACTGAAAAGGTCAGACTCGCTTCAAAGAAAGTGTCTTTGTGTGAGGACTAGGTTATGGGCCTGGTTGGGGTCGAGGTAGGAGATGGGGTCAGGTCTAGGGGCTAGGGTTAAGAGGCAGGCAGGGTTCAGGGGTCAGGTTCCTGCTCAGGGTTGGGGCTAAGGGCTAAGGACAATGGGAGGGCGGGGGCCCATGGTCTATGGGCTAGGAGTCTAGGGGTCTAGAGGTGTAGGGTTCTAGGAGTCTAGAATCTAGAGTCAGGTTTAGGGCTAGGGGCTAGGGGCTAGGGTTAGGGCTGGGTCTGGGTCTGGGTCTGGGGCTAGGGCTGGGGCTGGGGCTAGGGATGGGGCTAGGGCTAGGGCTAGGGTTACTGCTAGGGCTAGGGTTAGGGTTAGGGTTACTGCTAGGGCTAGGGTTAGGGTTAGGTTAGGGCTAGGGCTAACGTTAGAGTTAGGGTTAGGGTTATGTTTAGGGCTAGGGCTCGGGTTAGGGCTAGGGTTAGGGTTAGGGTTACTGCTAGTGCTGGGGTTAGGGTTAGGGTTAGGGCTAGATCTAGGGGTCAGGTTAGCTTTAGGGTTAGGGCTAGGGCTAGGGTTAGGATTTGGGTTAGGGTTAAGGCTAGGGTTAGCGTTACATTTAGGGCCAGTGTTAGGGTTATGGTTAGGGCTAGGTTTAGGGTTACGGTTAGGAGTAGCGTTAGGGTTAGGGTTGGGTTTAGGGTTAGGGTTAGGGTTAAAACTACAGTTAGGGTTAGGTTTAGGGTTAGTGCAAGGGGTAACGCTAGGGTTAGTGTTAAAGTTATGGCTAGGGCAAGGGTTAGGATTACGGTTATGGTTAAGGCTAGGTGTAGTGTTAGAGTTAGGACTAGGTCTAGGGTTAGGATTAGGGTTAGTGTTAAGGCTAGGGTTAGGGTTACGTTTAGGGCTAGGTCTAGGATTATGGTTAGGGGTAAGTTTAGGGTTAGCGTTAGGGTTAGGGTTAATGATAGTGCTAGGGTTAAGGTTAGTGTTAGGGCTAACACTAAGGTTAGTGTTAGGGTTAGGGCTGGGGCTAGGGTTAGGATTAGGTTTAGGGTTAAGGCTATGGTTAGGGTTAGGATTAGGGTTAGGGCTGGGGTAGTGTTAGGGTTAGTTTTAGGTTTAGTGCTAGTGCTAGGGTTAGGTTTAGGGTTAGGGCTAAGGCTAGGGTTAAGGTTAGGAGTAGCGTTAGAGTTAGAGTTAAGGTTAGTGCTAGGTTTAGGGTTAGGGTTAGGGTTAGGGTTAGAGTTAGGGTTAAGTTTAGGACTAGGGGTAGTGTTAGGGTTAGGTTTAGTGCTAGGGCTAGGGTTGTGGTTAGGGGTAGGTCTAGGGCTAGGGTTAGGTTTAATGTTAGGGCTAGGGCTAGGGATAGGGTTAGGGCTAGGGCTATGGCTAGGGTTAGGGTTAATGTTAGGGCTATGGCTAGGGCTAGGGTAAATGTTAGGTGTAGGGTTTGGATAGTCTTTGGGGTAGGGGTAGAGGTAGGTTTAGTGTTTGTGCCTGGGCTAGCTTTAGGGTTAGGTTTAGGGCTAGGGTTACGGTTAAGGTTAGGGTGAGTCCTAGGTTTAGGGTTAGGGTTAGAGTTAAGGCTGGAGCTATGATTAGGATTAGGTTTAGGGGCAGGGTTAGGGCTAGGTTTCAGTTAGGGTTAGGGTGTAGTGCTAGCGGTAGGGGTAGAGCTAGTTTAGGGTTCGCGCTAGGACTAAGTGGTATGGTTAAGTTTAGAGTTAGGGTTAGGGCTAGGGCTTGGGTTAGTGTTAGGGCTTGGGCTAGGTTTAGGTTAGGGGTAGGGTTAGGGTTAAGGTTATGGCTATGGCTAGGGTTAGGGTTAGGGTTAGTGCTAGGGGTAGGAGTAGAGCTAGTTTCAGGGTTTGCGCTAGGAGTAGGGTTAGGGTTATGGTTAGGGTTAAGGCTAGGGCTCGGGCTAGGTCTAGGGCTATGGCTTGGGTTAGTGTTAGGGCTAGGGCTACATTTAGTTTTACGGTTAGGGTTAGGGTTAGGGTTATGGCTAGAGTTATGCCTGGGGTTAGGGCTACGAATAGGCCTAGGGTTAGGGCTTGGGCTTGGGCTAGTGTTAGGTTTAGGGTTAGTGTCAGGGCTAGGGTTAGGGTTAGGGTTAGGTTCAGGGCTAGATGTAGGGCTAGGGTTAGGGGTAGTGCTAGGGTTAGTGTTAGGGTTATGGTTAGGGTTAGGATTAGGGCTCTGGTAGGGTTAGGGTTAGGGTTAAAGCTAGGGGTAGGTCTAGGGCTATGGCTAGGTATTGAGCTAGGTTTAGGGTTTGGACTAGGGCTAGGGTAGGGTTATGGCTAGGACTAGCGTTAGGATTAGAGTTCTTGCTAGGTTTAGGGTTAGGTTTAGAATTAATGGTAGGGTTAGTGTTAGGTTTAGGGTTAGGGTTATTGTTAGGTTTTGTACTAGGTTTAGCTTTAGGGTTGGGATTAATTCTTGGGTTAGGGCTAGTGCTAGGATTAGGGCTAGGGCTTGGGCTAGGGTTATTTCTAGAACTAGGGCTAGGGTTAGGGTGATTGTTAGGGCTAGGGGTATGGGTAGGGCTAGGGCCCAGTTTATGGTTAGGGTTAGGGCATGGGTTATGGCTAGGTTTAGGGCTAGGAATAGGGCTAGGGTTAGCCTAGGACTAAGGCTAGTGTTAGGGTTAGGGTTAGGTCTAGGGCTAGGGCTAGGTCTACGGTTAGGATTAGGGTTAGGGTTAAGGTTAGGAGTAGGGATAGGGTTCTGGCTAGGGTTAGGGCTAGGTTAAGGCTAGGGCTAAGGTTAAGGTTAGGTTTAGGGTTAGGTTTAAGGCTAGTGTTAGGGTTAGGGTTAGGTTTAGGGCTAAGGATAGGGTTATGTTTAGGGTTAGGGCTAGGGATAGGGCTAGGATTAGAGCTAGGGCTTGGCCTAGGGTTAGTTCTAGAACTAGGGCTAGTGTTAGGGTCAGGGTTAGGGCTCGGGTTATGGCTAGGGTTAGGTCTAGGAATAGGGCTAGGGTTAGGACTAGGACTAAGGCTAGTGTTAGGGTTAGTGTTAGGGCTAGGTCTAGGTATAGGGCTAGGTCAAGGGTTATGTTTAGGGCTAGGGCTAGGTTTAGGTTAAGGTTTGGGGTAGGGATAAGATTAGGGTTAGGGTTAGGGTTAGGGCTGGGGCTAGGTTTGGGTTTAGCGTTAGTGTTAGGGCTAGAGTTAGGTTTATGTTTAGGTTTAGGTTTAGGGCTAGTGTAAGTGTTAGGTTTAGGTGGGAGCGAAGGCTACGGTTAGGTTTAGGGGTAGGGCTAGAGTGAAGACTATGACTCAGGTGAGGTTTAGTGCTACGGCTAAGGCTAGAGCTAGGGCTAGGGTTAGAGTTAGTGTTTGGTGTAGGTTTAGGGCTTAGGCTAGGGTTAGGGTTAGGGTTAAGGTTAGGGCTAGTGATAGGGCTAGGTTTCAGTTTAGGGCTGTGACTAGTGTTGTGTTAGGGTTAGGTTAGGGTTAGGGCTAGGGCTAGTGTAAGGGCTAGAGTTAACGTTAGGGTTTCGCTTAGGGCTAGAGTTAGGGCTATGGATAGTGTTAGGTTTAGGGCTACGGCATGGTGTAGGGTTGGGTTTAGGGTTAGGTGTAGGTTTAGGGTTAGGGAAAAGGCTAGGATTTGGGCTAGGGCCAGTGCTAGGGATAGGATTAGGGCTATGGTTAGGGTTAGGGTAAATTTTAGGGTTAAGTTTAGGGTTAGTTATAGGGCTATGGTTAGGGTTAGGTGTAGGGTTAGTGTTAGGTCTAGGATTAGGGTTAGGGTTAGAATATGGTTAGGGTCAGGGTCAGGGTCAGGTTCGTTGTCAGGGTCAGGGCTAGGTTTAGGGTTAGGATTAGGTGTAGGGCTAGGGCTAGGTTTAGGGCTAGGGCAAGGGTGAGGGTTAGGGTTAAGATTGGGTTAAGGTCAGGATTATGGTTTAGGGTTAGATCCAGGGTAAGGGTCAGCGTCAGGGTTAGGGTTAGGGTTAGGGCCATGTTAGGGTTATGGTTAGTGTTAGGTGTAGGGTTAGGTTATAGTTATATTAGGGTTAGGGTTAGAGCTAGTGTCAGGTTTAGGGTTAGGGCTATGGTTAGGGTAAGGGTAAGGTTTTAGGGTTAGTGTTAGGGTTAGGGTTAGGGTAAGGGCGAAGTCTAAGGTTAGGGTTATGGTGAGGCAAGTGTTAGGATTAGGGCTTGGGCTAGCATTAGGCCTAGGACTAGGGTCATGTTTAGGATAACGGTTTGGTTTATGGTTAGGATCTGGGTTAGGTTTAGAGTCAGGGTAGGGTGAGATTCAGGGTTAGGTTTCAGGTTAGGGTTTGGTTTAGGGTTAGGGCTAGGATTAGGTTTAGGGTTTAGGGTTAGTGTTAGCATTAGGGTTAGTTTTAGGGCTAGGTTAGGGCTTGGGTTAGGTTTAGGGTAAGGGTTAGGGCAGGGTTAGTGTTGGGTTTAGGGTTAGGTTTAGGGTTATGGCTAGGGTTGCGATTAGAATTGGGTCAGGGTTAGGGGTTAGGGTCAGAGTCATGGTCAAGGTCATGGTCAGGCTCAGGGCTAGGGTTAGGGTTAGGATTAGAGTTGGGTTAAGTTTAAGGTTGGGGCTAGGTTAAGATTAAGGTTAGGGTTAGGGCTAAGGGTAGGGTTAGGGTTAGGTTTAGGTTTAGGTTTAGGGCTAGGGATAGGGTCAGGGCTAGGGGTAGGGTTGGGGTTAGGGCTAGGGTTTGGTTTAGGATTAGGGCTAGGGTTAGGATTAGGGTTAAGGTTTAGGGTTAGGCTTCGGCTAGGATTAGGTTTAGGGCTAGGACTAAGGTTAGGGTTAGTGTTAGTATTAGGATTAAGGCTAGGTTTAGGGCTAGGGCTAAGGTTATTTTTAGGCTCAGGGTTGAGTTACAGTTAGGGTTAGGGTTAGTGTTAGAGTCAGGGTAGGGTGAGATTCAGGGTTAGGTTTCAGGTTAGGGTTAGCATTAGGGTTGGGTTAGGGTTAGGTTTAGGGTAGGGTTAGGTTACAGTTTGGTTAGGGTTAGGGTTAGGGCTAGGGTTAGCTTTAGGGTTATGGCTAGGGTTAGTGTGTTAGGGTTTAAGGTTAGTGTTAGGGTTAGGGTTAAGGTAAGGGTTAGGGTTAGTGTTAGGGCTAGGGATAGGGTTAGGCCAAGGGCTAGGGCTAGGATTAGCATAAGGGTTAGGGTTAGGTTCAGAATTAGGGTCAGGATCAGGTTTAGGGTGAGGGCTAGGATTCAGGTTAGGGTTCGGGTTATGGATACATTTAAGGTTGGGTTTGGGTTAGGGTTAGGGGTAGTGTTAGGGATAGGGTTAGTGTTAGGGCTAGGGTTACAGCTATGTTCAGGTTTAGGGTTATGTTTAGGGTTAGGGCCAGGGTTAGGGTTAGGCCAGGGTCAGGGTTAGGGTCATGGTCAAGATCAGGATCAGGGTTAGGGTTAGGGCTCAGATTATGTTTAGGGTTAGGGCCAGGGTTAGGATCAGGATTAGGGTTAGGGTCAGGGTAGGGTCAGCGTTGGGGTTAGGGTTAAGGCTAGGGTTAGGGTTAGGGTTAGGGTTAAGTTTAGGGCTAGGGTTGGGGTTAGGGCAAGGGTTATGGTCTGGGCTAGGGTTAGGGTTAGGTTTAGGTTAGGTATAGGGTTGAGTTTAGGATTAGGGATAGTGTTAGACCTAGGGTTAGGGTTAGGGTTAGTGTTAGGGACTGGGTTAGGTTTAGTGCTAGGGTCAGGGTTAGGTTCTGGGTCAAGGTCTGGGTCATGGTCACTCATAGGGTTAGGGCTAGGGTTAGGACTAGGGTTAGTGTTAGGGTTAGGGTTTAGGGTGAGTGTTATGAGTATGGTTAGCCTTAAGGTTAGGGTTAGGGTTAGGGCTAGGGCTTGGGTTAGGGTTGGGTTAGGGTAGGGAAAAGTGTTAGGGTCAAGGTCAGGGTCAGGGCTAGGGTTAGGGTTGAGCTAAGGTTGGGTTAGGGTTAGGGTTAAAGGTAACGTTCAGTTACAATTAGGTTTGGGTTAGTGTTATGGTTAGGGCCAGTGATATGTTTAGGGTTAGGGTTAGGGCTAGGGCTAGGGTTAGAGTTAGGTTTAAGGCAAGGGTTAGGATTAGGGCTAGGGTTTTGGTTAGGCCTAGGAGTAGGGCTAAGGTAAGGGTTAGGTTTAGGGTCAGAATCAGGGTCATGGTCAGGGTTAGGGCTAGGGTTTGGTTTAGGGTTTGGGTTAGGGTTAGGGTAATGGTTAGGGTTGGGTTAGGGGTACGGGTAGGATTAGGGTTAGTGTTAGGGCTAGAGTTTGGGTTAGGGTTATGTTTAGTGTTAGGGCCAGGTTAGGGTTAAAGCTACGGTCAGGGTTAGGGTTTTGGTCAGTTTCAGGGTCAGGGTTAGGGGTTTAGGGCTAGGGTTATGGTTCAGGTTAGGTTTAGGGTTAGGGCCAGGGTTAGTGATAATTCTAGGGTTAGGGTAAGAGTTAGGGTTGGGATTAAGGTAAGAATTAGGTTAGGGTCAGGGTCAGGGTCATGGTCAGGGTCATGGCTAGCGTTAGGGTTAGGGTTAGGGTTAGGATAGGGTTAGGTTTAGGGTTAGGTTAGGTTTACGGTTAGGGTTTGGTCTAGGGTTAGGGTTAGGGGTAGGGTTAGGGTTAGGATTAGCGATAGGGGTAGGGTTAGTGATAGAGCTAGGGTTTGGGCTAGGGTTAGGGTTAGGTTTATGTTTAGGGTTTGGTCCAATGTTAGGGTTAGGACTAGCGTCAGGGTTAGTGTTAGGGTCAGGGTCAGGGTTAGGGTTAGGGTTTCTGTTATGTCTAGGGTTAGGGTTAGGTTTAGGTTTATTGAAAAGCTTAGGGTTAGGTCTAGGGCTAGGTTAGGGTTAGGATTAGGGCTAGGATTAAGTTTATGGTTAGGGCTAGGGTTAGGATTAGTGTTAGGGTTTAGGGTTAGTGTTAGGATTACGGTTTCAGTTAGGTTAGGTTTGGGGTAGGGTTACGGGTAGGGGTATGTTTGGTTTATAGTTAGGTTAGGGTTAGGGCTAGGGCTCAGGTTAGGTTTAGTGTTAGGTCTAGGGTTAGGGTTTAGGGTTAGTGTTAGAGTTAGGGTTAGGGTTCAGGCTAGGGCTAGGCTTAGGGTTATGTAACGTCCAGTTAGATAACGGTTTGAAAGGCAGGGACACCAGGCCATACACACATGTCTTGTCTTCCCTGTTCTTTTTACAGGAAAGAGTGCTTTGGATGAAACTGTCCTAAAGATGTTTATTCTACTTAAAAATGACTTAGTATTATGTGTCTGTTCTCTCAATTGTAAAAGAAAGTGAATCTTAGAAGCTCTTTTTTAACAAAATTACCACAAAAGTGGCATTTCAGAGCAGTACTTCCACAGAAGTGTTAAAGCAGTGTGTATTACTAGAGACACCATTCATTTCACTTCTACTGAAAGGAGTACATTGACTAAGCTCTATAAATACTGAAGAAGTTACTTTCTTGAACCTGTTTATTTCTAACCCTAAATCTAACCTGGACCCTAACCCCAACCCTAAACTTAAACCTAAACCTAAACCTAACCTTAACCCTAACCCTACCTTTAACCCTAAGCCTATCCCTGGTTACAGAAAATAAACTGTTAGATTCATACTAAATTTACACTCACAGAACTGCATTCTCTAAGTCAGATACCACTCTGTACACTCATGTCTTTACTTCCCTATTCTTCTCACAGAAAAGAGTACATTGGATAAATCTGTACTAAAGATGTTCATTCTACTTACAAATGACTTAGTATTATGTCTCTTTGTTCTCAACTGTAACAGAAAGATGATCTTAGAAGCTCTTTTTTTAACAAAATTACCACAAAACAAACATTTCAGAGCAATACTTCTACAGAAGTGTTAAAACAGTATGTATTACTGGAAACACCATTAATTTCACTTCCACTGAAAAAAGTACATTGACTGAGCTCTGTAAACACTGAACAAGTTACTTTCTTAAACCAGTTTTTTTCTAAAGAGTGTCATTTCCAAGTGACTCAGATGCATTGAAATAGGTCATTAGTGTTCAATCAGAGAGAAATGCACTTGTTTACAGAAATTAGACTCTTGAATTAATACTCAGTTTCACATTGCAAAACCGTTTTCTCCAGGTCAAGTACTGCACAGTACATGCATGTCTTATCTTTAGTATTCTTTTTACATGAAAAATACTTTAGAACAAACTGTACTGCCATGTTTTACTCTACTTAAAGAAGACATTGAGGTAGGGGTCTGTTCACTCAACTGTAACAGAAAGTTGATGTTAGAATCTCTTTCCATATCAAAATTACCACAAAACAGGCATTTGAGAGAAATACATCCACAGAAGTATTAAAACAGTATGTATTACTGTGGACACCGTTTATTTCAACTTCTACTGAAAGGACTACATTGAGTAATGTTACAAACACTGTAGATGTTTTCTTAAACCTGTTTTCTTCAAGATAGTCTCATTTCCGAGAGATTTAGAACCATTGAAATGGTTCATTACTGTTCAATCTGACCAAAATGCACTGTGTAACAAAAAATGGACTGTTAGATTCATACTCAGTTTTACATTCACGAGACCATCCTCTCCCACCCAGACACTACACCATGCAACCATGTCTTATTTTCCCGATACTTTTTACATGAAAGAATACTTTGGACAATTCTCCCATGTAGAGTATTTTTCTACTTAAAGAAGACAACCCATTATGCCTCTGTTCACGCAATTGTGACAGAAAGTTGATCTTAGAAGCTATTTCTTTAGCAAAATTACCACAAAAGTGGTATTTAGGAGCAACACTACCACAGAAGTGTGAAAACAGTACGTATTAAAGGATACACCATTCATTTCAACTTCTACTGAAAGGAGAACATTCAATAATGTTATAAACACTGTTGAAGATGTTTTCTGAACCCTGTTTTGTTCAAGAGAGTCTCATTTCTGATTGATTTTTAAGGGTTGAAACAATTCATTACTGTTCAACCTGAGAGAAATGCACTTGATTACATAAAATAGAGTGTTAGATGCATACTCAGTATCACATTGGCAAAACTGTTTTCTCCAAGTGAAGTATTACACAGTATACACGTGTCTTATTTTCACTATACGTTTTACATGAAAAAATACTTTGGAGGAATCTCTACTGCATATTATTATACTTCTTAAAGAAGATGTTGAGGTAGGCCTCTGTTCACTGAATTTTATAGAAAGTTGATCTTAGAAGGTCTTTCTTTATCAATATTACCTCAAAAGTCTACACGTTTCTCTTAGAAGTTACACACTGGAGAAGACTGTGGTACAGAAAGTTACTCTGTTTGAGAGATGGCATGGTCCTTTGTGTGTGTTCAGTTACTTGCTGTGAGAAAACTGATTCAGTAGCTACTTCTCTACCAAACTTACCACAAAACTGACATTTCAAAGAAATACTTGAACACAAGGTATAAAATCACTGTGTATACCCAAGACACTATTCCTTTCATCTTTGACTGAAAAAAGTACATTGACCTAAAATGAAGCAAACCACATGTGGATGTGATGGATACCGGCCAGCAGTATCCATCGCTGCAGATGCTCGTCAAAACATGAGAAAAACATACACACAGACAACCGAGTCCTGTGGAGAAATAGGTACAAAACGGCCACTCTCTAGTGGAGAGCACCTTGGCCACTCTCTCTAGTGGAGAGCACCCTGTTCTCCTGCCTGAGCAGGCTTTTATTAAGAATACAGATACAGTTTGTGAAGTACAGTCTGACAAGGAAGGTAAAACAAGTAGTTAGCTTTCAAAGGGGCTGGCAGATCTCCCTCTGGGATTCTGGGCTGAGATTTAGGGGTTTATCATTTAAAAAGGATACAGGACTTAAAAACTTAGTTTTGTTTCCTGCTGTGCCTTCATATTCTAATTAAAGAGCATCCTCCAGCAAGCAGATATCACAGGATTTTGCATATTCTATGTCTCATGCCCGATTACCCCAGGGGTCCGCCAACTCCGTTCTGGACTGCACCACCCCTGTTGTTTCCTCAGGCCTGAGTCAGGCAGAGGAGACAAAGGCAGCTGGGAGACTTGGATTTCTCACAACTAAGAACAAGGACTCAGGCTTTGACATGGCTGAGGGGGCAGGGGTCAATGTCTATCACCCCTTTATTTCCACAGACTCCCAAGTCCTTCCCTGAGGCTTCCAGATGATCATGCCTGTCTTAGGAGATTCCCCTCATGGGAAATCTTACCCGTCATTGGCTAACTGATCAAGCACTGGGAGCTGGCACAGAACAGGGAGCGTTCATGCCAGGGAAATAAGTTTTGTCTCCTTAGTGGCTCCTGGTTCAGAGGTCTCTTATCCAGCGTTAGCCACAGGGGGTTACAGTTTCCTGAAACCAGGCAGGGCGGACCTCAACAGGTGAAGTTTGCTTAAAATCTGTGTGTAATATACATGGTCATGACCTAGTGATTCTGAAGGGTTCAATCAATTCATCCCTATTTTATCCTAGAGAAATTCACTTAGTTAGAGCAAGTGAACTGCTAAGTTCATATTCATTTTGACATTCATAAAGGTGTTTTGTCAAAATCAGGTAGTCAGCTATACCTGCACATGATAGTGGAGTTCGGCTTCTCTATTGGAAAGAATACGTAGGAGAACAGTGTAGTATTGAAGCTTCTCCTTTGAAGATCACAACTTCCTATTCACTCATTAGTTGATAGAAATGAATTTGAGTATCTCTTTTGGTACTAAACATTTCAGGGAATGACATTTCACAAAGGTACTTCAACACAATGCTGAAATTCATGGGTAATATCTGACACTCCACTCATTTCATCTTTTGGTGAAATGAGTACAATAGTAAGTCGTTCCACAGTTAAAATTGCTTTTGTTGACAAGTCCCTCCATATGATATAGTTTCATTCCCAAGGAGTTTACAGGAGTGTAAACTCTTCACTACTGTATTAACAGAGTGGAATGAACTTGGGTCCTCAAAGACTGTTTTGAGCTTCATAATATTTTAGACATTCACAAACCTGTAGACTGTAGGATATGCGGTACAGGCTACATAGATATTTTGAATAGGCTATGCTTTTCTCATAGGAAGAATACATTTGAGAATACCGTGGTGTTAAACCTGTCTATATTTCACATGACCAAGCTTTCAGCATGTGTTCTCTCCTTTGTTATCTGAAGAGTGATTCAGTATCTCTTTCGCTATCCAATTTACCTGAAAAAGAGCACTTCAGAAATAGACTTAAAGAGAACTGCTAAAATAGTACATTGTGCCTGAGGCCCCCATTCATTTCATCTTTTACTGAAAGGAGTACACTGACCAAAATCATAAACACTGCAGGTGGAGTCTGCCTAAAATCCAATAATAAAATACTTGCTCATGCCCTTCTGATTTGGAAGGGTTCAAATAATTCATTACTATTTTATCACAGGGATACTCATTTGTTTAGAGTAAATGCACTGGCAGCTCCATATTCATTTTGACATTCACAAAAGTGTTTTGTGTTTTGTAGTGGTAGCCCATACCCACACATCTTACTATGTCTAAGCATTTTTGATGGAAAATATACATAAAAGATGTTGGGGACCGCCCTACCTGGTCACAGATGTCTGTGACCCACCATGACTTAGGCTGAGTGAGAGACCTCCAGACCAGAAGCCACTAAGGAGACAAAACTTATTCCCCTGGCATGAATGCTGCCTGTTCTGTGCCTGGCCTTTAATGCTTGATCAGTTAGCCAGTGACGGGTAACAATTCTCTAGGAAAGAGAATGAACCTAAGACAGACATGATCACGAAAAGGCCTCTGGGAAGAGACTCATGGGGCTGTGGAAATGAAGGGGTGATCAACATCAACCCCTGCCCCCTCAAAGCCTGAGTCTTTGTACTTAGATGTGAGAAATCCAAATCTCCTGAATGCCTTTGTCTCCTGACTGCCAGGCTTAAGCCTGTGAAAATAGCTAAAGGGACAGCCCAGACTGGAGACGGTGGACCCCTGGGGTAATCAGGCCTGGGACATAGAATATGCAAGATCCTGTGAGATCTGTTTGCTGGAGGATGTTATTAACTTGGAATTTGTAGGCACAGACAGGAAACCTTTGGAACCTGTAGTCCTTTCATATGTTAAAACTCCAATCTCTGCCCAGAATCACAGCAGGAGTTCTGTTAGCATCTTTGTAAGTCACCTGTTCCCTTTGATCTTTTCTGCCAGACTGTGAATCCACAAACTGAGTATGCTTTCTTAATAAAAATCTTCTTGGGAATGGACACCGGGTACTCCCCACTAGAGAGAGTGGCCATTCCATTCATTACTTCCCCGCAGAAACTGCTTGTGTCTGTGTATGTCTTTCTCGCGTGTTTTGATGAGCCATCCACAGTGTTCTGTGCTCACTGCAGGCCGGTGAGCACACATCAAGAAGAAGACTTTACTGAAGAAGCTTTCTCTCTTTCACAGATCACAGAGCCCCATTCACTCATTTGTTGAGACATGCTAATTTCAGTATGTCTTTTGCTAAAACAGCTTCCACAGAAGTAACATTTCAGAAAGGTATTTTCTTGAACAAGATGCTGAAAATAGTGCGTAGGATCTGAGACTCCACTCACTTCATCTTTCTGTCAAATGTGTACATTGATAACTTGCTCAACAGTGTCCATGGCTTCTGTTCAAACCCAATTCATAGGACTTACTTTCGTTTTGGAGGAGTGCCAGATCTTCAGTACTCTGTTGTCAGAGTAGAATGAACTTTGAGCTGCAAAGGGACCTTTGAGATTCCTATCGCCTTAGACATTCACAAACCTATATGGTCCAAGTGACATAGAACCATCTGCAAGCATTTCTTGCTTAGTCTACATGTTTCTCCTACAAGGAATACACTGGAGAAAACTGTGGTATAGAAGCTTACTCTATTTCAGAGATGACATGGTCCTGTGCATGTGTTCACTCACTTGCTGTGAGAAAACTGATTCAGTAGCTTCTTCACTGCCAAACTTACCATGAAACTGACATTTCAGAAAAATATTTCAACACAAGGGCTAAAATCACTATGTATACCTGAGACACCGTTCTTTTCATCTTTGACTGAAAGGAGTACATTGACCTAACATCAAGCAAATCGCAGGTGGAGTTTGCTTAAAATCTGCGTGTAATACACATGCTCATGACCTGGTGATTCAGAAGGGCTCAATCAATTCATCCCTATTTTATCCTTGAGAAATTCACTTCGTTAGAGCAAGTGGACTGCTAGGTACATTTTCATTTCAACATGCACAGTAGTGTTTTGTCAAAATCAGGTAGTCGGCTATTCCTGCATGTGGTAGTGGAGTTTGGCTTTTCTGCTGGGAAGAATACGTAGGAGAACAGTGTAGTGTTGAAGCTTCTCCTTCAAAGATCACAACTTCTATTCACTCAATTTCGGACAGAAACGGATTTCAGTATCTCTTTTGGTACCAAACAATCCAGGGAATTGACATTTCAGAAAGATACATCAACACAATACATTGCAACATGTAATCACACACACACACAAAACTCATAATGTTTTAAATAAATTTATGATTTTGTGTTGCATCACATTCACATCCACCTGGGCTGCATGCAGCCCAGGGCCACAGGTTGGACACTCCTGAACTAGAGAATGGCACAGGCCTCTGCTCCTCTCCCATCTTCTCCTCAATCTTCAGTTCCCTCCACAGGCTCCCTAGATTGATTACTGTTACAGACCTGTCCACTTCTCTCCCACATCTCTCCTACCTTCCAAGAGCTCCTCCATAGTCAGAGATTCAAATATCTATTCTACCAACTCTATCTTAAGGACTCTCTCATCTCATCCTAGGGCCCTAAATTCTAGTCCAAAAAGGACAGTCACTTGTGCAGTATCTCATTATTAAACTCAACACTAGCAAAACTGAACTTCTCATCTTCTCCGCAAAAAAAAAATAGCTCTATCTTTCTCATATTATTTCTTTCAGAAGCTCAGGCACCTTTGACTCTTTTTAATGCCTCTTCCCTTCTCTTAGTCTGTTCAGGCTATTGTAACTTAAATGCCATAGACTGGGTGACTTAAACAACAAAAATTTATTTCTTACAGTCCTAGAGCCAAAAAAGCCTAAGATCAAGGCACTGGCAGATTCAGTGTCTGGTGAGGGCCCGCTTCCTGACTCATGACACTCCTCTTCTCACTGTATCCTCACATGGTGGGGAGGTTGGAGAGAGCTCACTGGGTCCCTTTTATGAGGGCACTAATGCCATTCATGAGGTCTCCACTCATGAGCTAATCATCTGCCACAGACCCCACCTCCTAATACCGTCTAACTGGGAATTAGGCTTCATTCAATATATGAATTTGGGAGAGACATAAACATTCAGTCTGCAGCATTTTTCTACCCCCAATTTCAGTCAGCACATTTACTCAGTTTTTTCTGTGAAGTGTATTTCATCTGCACCTTACCCTGTCATGCCCATCACCAGCTACCCAGGTTGACCCTTATAACCTCAAAGACAGCAAAAGCTTCCTCACAGATCTCCCTGCTTTTGCTCTCTCCCCTTGGTAACATAACACAGCCAGGATTCTCCTGCACCTCCTTCTCAAAACAAAAGTATCTTAGTCTTTTCATGCCTACTACTCACAATCTCTCACTTCAGGTTCTTCTAAATCTAACAACCCAACCTTGCCATAATTGTCCCCTCCATTCAAAGGGGTAAAATCCTTATTCCCATTAAATGTCTGATACATTTCTGTTTTAGTTTCAATTTTTCTGCCCATCCAAAATCACCTAGTTTCATGCTTCTCTCCTAGTACTATGCATACCTAAATCCTACCTCTTTCATGAACCAGTTCAAATGATACCTCCTAAATTGCTACAACTGTTCACATCACTTAGCAATTAAGTACTATTATTATGACACCTTGTCTATTAGCATCTTGAACTTTAACTTATACTAGGGAACCCTCAAGGATTGCTATTGAAAAAACAGACTAGCAGTTCCTTAAAAAGCTAAACTTAAAATTACCATTTTTACCAGACTCCTATGTATATATCCAAAAGTAACAGAACTATCCATTCACACAAAGACTTGCAAAAAATGAGGGAAGATGGCGGTGAGATAGGTGGGAGCAGAGTCCACTTCCCTTTGCACACAGGTGGAACACCTAGCCAATCTTCTGAGGAACAGAGTGAACATCCAATGGTATTCCAGCATGTATGAAGATTGGAGGCCAAAAACTGTAGAGGATATTGAAAAATCAGATGGTAAGGAGAGTGCTTCAGGACAATAAGGTCCCTGGGACCAGCATGGGAAACAGGACGGCTGCAGCCCCAGGCCCAGCACCTGCTGGGTCTGCTACAGGATTCTTGGGAGAGAGCAAGGTTGATGGCTCCCTTCCTTGCCAAACAAGGTTTGAGCAGCAGTAGGAGGGACCTGGATGCTTGAAGTCATAGAGGGGGAATAAGAACGAAGTGGCAAACACACACGGGCAGTGTGCATAAGACTATGGACATCGGGTGGGAAGAGTTGGGCTGTGATGGGCCCTGACCCAGATAGTCCCCAGTCTGGTTGGAGAGTTGGGCTGTGCAAGAGTATAGGCACTTGACTGGAGCGGCACGCTTGAATAGGAGGAATTATTCAAAAAGAAAAAAAATTAAAAAGCACTCAGTAGCTGTTCAGTGAATATTCTGGCAACAGTTGCCCCCACCTCCTGCACCCCTACCCCCCGCAGCGTCAGTGCTCCTGCTGCAGCAGCAGAGGCTGAGCACTCATGGCTGCAGCCCTGGGGACAGATGGCACCTGACCCCGCTGATGTGGTTGCCGCCACTGGGCTGCAGCAGTAGCAGCAGCGGAGGCCACACACTCACACCCAAAGCACCAAGGATGGCACACACCTGACTCCATAGTCCAGTGGCTGCCCATCCCGCCCCAGCAGCAGAGGCTGAGCACTCACACCTACAGCCCCAGGGATGGAGTACACCTGAACCCAGAGTAACCTAGCACCCAACCCCAGCACCTCTGAGGCAGCAACAAAGGTGGCACCCACATCCTCAGCGGCAGCCACTGCAGCGCCACTGCCCTGCAGGGCCAACTGGCTCTCTTAGAGGAAGGTGGATTCACCCCTGAAGAGGAAAGTTGCAGGGCTCAGAGAGTCACCAATTCCCAGAAAGACTTAACTCAGTGGGCGGGGCTGAACTACCCTGAAGAGACTCTGACAGTCCCTAGCATCTAGGACAGCAAAGAGTGAGAAGGTGGTTTGTGAATAGCCCCTAATTGGTGCACCTCAAGGACCACACAATTGGTGGACTAACGGCGTAGGCTTGGCACAGAAGGGCACTGGGGGCCCAGCAGCAAACTGAGGAACTAGGCTGGAGGCTGTACAATGGTGAAGAGTGCGGCTCAATCTGGCCACCATCCCTGCAAACCACAGGGAGGGAGAAAACCTAAACCAATCCCTGCTCAGCCTGCTGCAGCCAAGAACACCAACAGAACTGGCTTGGCCAGTTTAAAGCCAGCAGGAGGCTTTTATTTTAATTCCTTCTTCCTTCCTTTCCTTCTTTATTTTTTTATTCCTTCTTCCTTCCTTCATTTTTTTTTTAAAATTCCAACAAGTGAGACAATAAAACTTGGAGCTGTGAAAGGGCCAGAGTTAGACCCAAAGAGGGTTCATCCCAACAACTGAGACAGTGAGACAAATTTCACTTTGCTACTCCAGAGAATTGCAAAGTTATTGTGTATTTGTATTATTATTATTTTTTCATTATTCTTACATGTTTTATTAGTATTTTTTAATTTCTATTCATTCTGTTTAGTCTTCTTCATTTGGTTTGTTAAATTACATTGATTGACTGGTTTCCCTTGTTCTCTCTCTCATAGCGTAATTTTAATTTTGCTTCTTTCACTTCACTTGGGTTCCAGTAGCACACTACTCTAGGTCCTGTACTTCCTATTCTTGTTATTCAGATCACATAGATTCTGTGATATGATTGTTGCTCCATTGCTATTGTAAATAATTGCTGTTCCATACAATAGTAAATACTACACAGCACCCCTCCTGAATCTTAGCTCACTTCACTCTTTCGTGAACTTTATTATTTTTGTGGTTAACTCTATTCTCTTGCACACTACACCTATTTTCTATTCTTTACTATTTTACCTCATAATCTGACCACCTACAACCTCACTGCTTTCTAGATCCAACTCACAATCCTTACCCCCTAACAAGAGTCTTATCTTTTCTCCACCCTTTCTAAAAAGTGGATAGTTGGGCGAAATATCATGGTTAACATTATACATATCCAAAGGATCTCCTATCTCTTCTCTACAGGTTGGTACTGTAAATCCTATAGAATACATTCTCACTGTCTTAAACCATTTCGCTTTCCCCCTCCAAAACATCACAAAAAAGAAGAGGTGGGAGCTGTGAACACCAGTATACCTGCTGGAAGAGGAAACCCACCAGATAACAAGGAAAGAATGTGAAGGAGGGAGTGGAAGCCACACTAACCTCAACCCAGGACCAATCTGGACATACAATCAAATGGTGGAGAAACTACCTAGAACAAAAACTGAAGAATAGCAAGACAGAAGCCTCAAAACCTTGTACACATAGAAGAATCAGCTTCAATACAACCTATCCAAACCTGCATGACAGAATACAAGACATGGTGGACAGAGTGACCCTCAGTTAACCAGCTGGAGGGAAGGACCCACCAAAGAAAGACCCAACAACAATCAAAACACAAAGAAAAACACAGAGCCAACATAATGACAGCCCAAGACCAGTGAGCTCAGGAGATCAAGGAGACAGCACCACTGAATCTCACAGGTATTCTACCATAGAAGTTCACACTATAAACCCAAGGACTCAGAACAGATCAATTTAAGAAGCAGAGGCTAACAAGAAGAGTCTCACAAACAATGGGAAGACAAAAACAAAACAAAACAAAACAATCCCCAATAAAAGAAAAGGAGGAAGCCTCAGAAAGAATGCTAACTGAAACAGAGTCAAGTCAGCTTTCATATATTGAGTTCAAAGCAAGGGTTTTCAGGAAGCTCAGTGAGCTTGCAGAGAATTACCAAAACTACAGGGAAACTACAATGAACTCACTGCAAACTATATGAAAATGAAAAAGGAAAGAAATGACCAACAATGGCCAAGAGGAAATGAAGAATACAATTTCTGAATTGAAGAACACAGAAGAAGGAATCAAAAGCAGGCTAGATGAAACAGAGGATGAGATCAGCCAGCTGGAGGACAAAGCAGAAAAAATCACCCTGAAAGAGCAACAAAAGGAAAAGAGAATCAGAAAGAACAAAGAAGAGTAAAGGAAACTGCAAGACAACATGAAATGTAATAATATCCATATAATAGGAATACCAGAAGGAAAAGAAGAGCAAGGGATAGAAAAAGTGTTTGAAAAAGTAATGATGGAAAACTTCCCTAACTTGATGAGAGCAAAAGTCACACAAATCCAGGAAACACAGAGTCCCAATCAAAAGGAACCCAAAGAGGCCCAGTTCAAAACACATCACAATTAAAATGGCAAAATTCCAAGACAAAGAGAGAATCTTAAAGGTAGCAAGGGAGAAACAGGGAGTAACATACAAGGGAGCCCAAATAAGACTAGCAGCTGACTTCTCAATGGAAATGCTCCAAGCCAGAAGGGAATGGCAAGAAATATTCCAAGTAATGAAAACCAGAGGCCTGCAACCAAGACTACTTTACCCAGCAAGGCTCTCAATCAAGATAGAAGGTTAATAAGAAGCTTCCCAGACAAAAGTAGTCTAAAAGAATATACCTTCTCCATACGACTCTGCTAGAGATGCTTTACGGAAAGGAAGGAAAAGACAGAGACAGGAACACAGGGACAAAAATGGCAATGAATGAGTACCTATCAATAAGAACCTTAAGCCTACAAGAGACCCACCTCAGAACAAAAGACCTACACAGACTGAAAGCGAAGAGCTGGAAACAAATTTTCCACACAAATGGACAGGAAAAGAAAAGCCCAGGTAGCAATACTCATATCAGGCAAAACAGACTTCAAAAAAAGAGCCATAAAAAAAGACCCAGAAGGTCACTTCATAATACTCAAGGGAAGAATACATCAAGAAGACATAAACATTGTAAATATATATGCACTCAACACAGGAGCACCCAAATACATAAAGAAAACCTTGGAGGACTTCAAAGACACTTTGGCACTGAATAATGCCCTAGATCAAATGGACTTAACTGATATATATAGAGCCTTTCATTCCAAAGAACAATACACATTCTTTTCAAATGCACATGGAACATTTTCAAAGACAGACCACATGATAGGACACAAAACAAGCCTCAACCAATTTAAGAAAACTGAAATTGTATCAAGCATTTTCCCTATCACAGGGGACTGAAACTAGAAACCAGTCTTAAGGAAAAAAACTCCAAAACATTCAAACTCATGGAGATTGAATAGCATGCCATTAAACAATGAATGGGTCAAGAATGAGATAAAGGAAGAAATCAAAAAGTTTCTGGAAACAAATGAAAATGAACTCACAATGATCTGAAACTTATAGGATACAGCAAGGTAGTCCTGAGAGGGAAGTTTATAACGATACAGTCCTACCTAAAAAAAGATAGAAACATTTCAAATAAACAACCTAACCCTATACCTACAAGAACTCGAGGAACAACAAAGATAGCCCAGAGCAAGTAGAGGGAAGGAAATAACCAGGATCAGAGAAGAATTAAATGACATAGAGACTAAAAACACAATTCTAAAGATCAACAAATCCAGAAGCTGGTTCTCTGAAAAGGTAAACAAAACCAACAAGCCTTTAAGCAGACTCATCAAGAAAAAAAAGAAAGGACCCCCCAAAACCCCACAAACAGAAATGAAAGAGGAGAGATTACAATTGATACCACAGAATAACAAAGGATTGTAAGAAATTACTACAAAGAACTATATGCCAAGATATTTGAAAACCTAGGTGAAATGGACAAATTTCTAGAAAAATATAATCTCCAAAACTAATGAAGAAGCAGAAAGCCTGAACAGACCAATAACAACTGATGAAATTGAAGCAGAAACCAAAAGGCTTCCAACACACAAAAGCCCTGGACCAGATGGTTTCACAGGAGAATTTTACAAAGGATTTAAGGCAGAGGTAACCCCTATCCTTCACAGATTATCCCAAAAAACTCAAGAAGATGGGACTCTCAAACTGTTTTTATGAAGCCAGCATCATCCTAATCCCAAAATCAGATAAAGTCATAACAAAGAAAGAAAACTACAGGCCAATATCACTGATGAACATAGACGCTAAAATCCTTAACAAAATATTGAAAAACTGCATCCAGCAATATGTTAAAAAGATCATACACCATGATCAAGTGGGATTCATCCCAGGGATGCAAGGATGGTACAATATTCACAAATCAATAAATGTAATACATCACATAAACAAAAGCAAACACAAAAATCACATGATTGTATCAATAGATGTGGAAAAAGCATTTCAAAAGGTATAGCACCCATTTATGATAAAAACACTCAGCAAAGTGGGAACTGAGGGAGCATTTCTCAACATAATAAAGGCCATATATGAGAGACCTACAGCCAACATCATACTCAATGGGCAAAAACTAAAATCTTTCCCACTAAGATCAGGAACAAGACAAGGCTGTCCACTTTCACCACTCCTATTCAACATAGTAATTGAAGTCCTAGCCATAGCAATCAGACAAGAAAAAGAAATAAAAGGCATCCAAATTAGAAAGGAGGAAGCAAAACTATCATTGTTTGCAGATGACATGATAGTGTACATAGAATATCCTGTATACTTCACCAAAAATCTACTCAACCTAATAAGTGAATTTGGCAAAACAGCGGGATGCAAAGTCAATATTCAGAAATCAAAGGCATTTTTGTACACCAACAATGAAATATCGGAAACAGGAATCAGGAAAAGGTTCCCATTTGATACAGCAACAAAAATAATAAAGTACCTAGGAATAAACCTAACCAAGGAGGTAAAAGACCTATACTCAGAAAACTATACAACACTGAAGAAAGAAATTAAGGGAGATACAAACAAATGGAAGCATGTACCATGTTCATGGATTGGAATAATTAACATCATCAAAATGTCCATACTACCCTAAGCAATATCATTACTCAAAATGTCCACAGTACCCAACGCAATCCTTATTAAAGTACCAATGACATATTTCATAGATTTAGAACAAACATTTCAAAAATTTATATGGAGCCATAAATGACCCCAAATAGCTGCAGCAATTTTGAGAAGAACAAAGTAGGAGGGATCACAATACCTGATATCAAACTGTATTACAAGGCCACTGTAAGCAAAACAGCCTGGTACTGGCATAAGAACAGACATGTAGACCAATGGAACAAAACAGAGAGTACGGAATTAAACCCAAGTCTCTACTGTCAATTAGTATTTGACAAAGGAGGAACAAGTATAAAATAGAGTAAAAATAGCCTCTTCAACAAGTTGTGTTGGAAGATGTGGCAAAAAATGAAACTCGATCACCGATTTACACCATACACAAAAATAAATTCAAGGTGGACAAAAGACTTAAATATAAGTTGTGACACCATAAAAGTCCTAGAAGAAAACATTGGCAGGAAAATTTCAGACATTCCACACAGCAACCTCTTCACTGATATGTCCCGTATATCAAGGGACATAAAGAAAAGAATAAAAAAAGAGACCTCATGAAATTAAAAAGCGTCTGCATGACTAAAGAAAACAACATTAAAATGAAAAGAGAACCAACTGTATGGGAAAATACATTTGCCAATGATACCTCGGACAAGGGTTTGATCTCCAAAATATATAAAGAACCCACATAACTCCACTCCAGGAAGACAAATAACCCAATTAAAAAATAGGCAAAAGACTTCAACATACACTTCTCCAAGGAGGACATACAGAGGGTCCAGAGGCATATGGAAAGATGCTCAGCATCACTAGCCTTCAGAGAAATGCAAATTAAAACTACAATGAGGTACCATTTCACACTGGTCAGAATGGCCATCACAAACAAATCAACAAAAAAGTGTTGGAGAGGATGTGGAGAAAAGGGAACCCTAGTACATTGTTGGTGGGAATGCACACTGGTGTAGCCACTGTGGAAAACAGTATGGAATTTCCTCAGAAAGCTAAAAATGGAAGTTCCTTTTGACCCAGTAATTTCACTGCTGGGATTATATCCTAAGAACCCTGAAACACCAATCCAAAAGAACCTATGCACCCCAATGTTCACAGCAGCACAATTTACAATAGCCAAGTGCTGGATGCAACCTAAGTGCCCATCGGTAAATGAGTGGATCAAAAAACTATGGTACTTTTACATAGTGGAATACTATGCAGCAGAGAGAAAGAAGGAGCTCCTACCCTTTGCGACAGCATGGAATTTTGGCTTGGACTGAAGTAGTGATAATTCATAATGTGGGCTTCAAAATTATCATGATGTATCATGAATGTCCCTAATTTTAGGGACATGGATGGAACTGGAGAGCATTATGCTAAGTGAAATAAGCCAGGCGGTGAAAGACAAATACCATATGATCTCACCTCTACCTGGAACATAATCAACAAAAGAAAAAAAGCAAACAAAATATAACCAGAGACATTGAAATTAAGAACAATCTAACAATAGTCAGAGGGGAGCGGGGAGAGGACAATGTGGGGGAGGTTTACATGAGCTACTATAAAGGACACATGGACAAAACCAAGGGGGAGGGTCGAAGCAAGGGAAGGAGGTGGGTTTGGCTGAGGTGGGGGGAAGTGGTGGTGGGGAAACACAGACAACTGTAATTGAACAATAAAATAATTTAAAAAAAGACTTGCACAAAATTGTTCACAGCAGCGTGATTCATAATAACCAAAATGTTGAAAGGTAAATCCTCATCAGCTGGTAAATGGGTAAAATGTGGAGTATCCACACAAGAGAATACTAATCAGAAGTCAAAAATAATAGTATGTATGAACCTTAAAACATTATGTTATGTGAAGACACAGTAGTCCATATACTATATGATTCCATTTATATGAAATATCCAGAAAAGGCTTATTTATGGAAATAAAGTCTGGCGAGTGGGAACAGTGATCTTTGGAGGAGATAAAGATGTTCTAAAACTGATTTATTGGTACTATTGCATGACTTGGTAAATTAAATCAGTGAATTATACATGTAATGAGTCAATTTTATATGTAAAATGCACTTTAATAAAGTTTTTAACAATTTTTAATTACAGTAGGTACTCTCGTATTAGTTGACTATTTTATCTTTTACCTGTTTTTATCTTTTCTCACCACCGTCTCTGCTGCAATTATACACTAAACATTTTAAGGGTACAGACCAAGCCTCCCACTTATTTTTATGCTAATTTTAATGTGAAAAGCACCTAACCCAAAGTTGTACATACACTGTGTTCATAACTATTTGTAGATTTGATTTGTGCCTTGTAAGGCTATGGAGTGATGCCATCAAGAGCATCAAGGAAGAAATGGTGTGTGTATGTGGAAGTCTGAATCACAGTTGCTCCACTTCATAGCTATGAACTCAGCGCAAGTTTATAGCCTAAGCCTATTCCCCAGGTCTCAAGTGGGAGAAAATAAGTAGTAACTACCTTAGGGAGTTGCCATGAGGAGGAAATGAGTGTGTCTGGATAAAATGTTTAGCCCAGTGCTTGAAACATTAAGACCTCATTGGATGTTGGCTTAAAACATACATACACAAACCCTACCACAAATGTTAAAACACCAAAGAAATGTGTTTCAAACGGGAAACTACCTTCAACAGAGAAGGCAACTACAGATTGATCCTTCTTCCTGTCATCCACCAGGCATTTCACCTGTGTCAACTGAAATTAAAAAGTAAATCTTTTGAAAATTATAATTCTTTTTAAAAAAGAGTGGCCCTGGAACTTTTCTCCCTCCCAAGCCCATTTAAGGTTATTTATCACCAGAAATACTACTAATCGTTTAACAAATAAACTAACCACCACCCACAACTTCAACATACAGTATCTGCCTCTCCTACATTCTCTCCAAGGTGAGAATTCACTTCCTAGGCCCCTTGGTGTTTAGCAGGGCCATGGGTCCAGTTCTAATCAACAAGGAGAGGAAGTAACATACCACTTTCAAACCACAGCAGTTGTGCAAGACCCTCCACAGTTCTTTCCCTCTCCCACAGCAACTGTTAACAGTCCAGTAAGCAGCTGGTCTGTGAGCTAGATGAGAATGTGAAGCAGATCCCCCAGCAACCTGCAATGGACAAGAAGTGTGAGAAATAGTTTGTTCTATGTCTATGAGTTTTGGGGGTTGTTTCCACAACATAATCTAGACTTGCCTGACATCACAAGGCTCTCAGGCTGTGAACTATCCTAAATCTCTCACCACCCACAAAAAACCTGAAGACTATTCTCTGGCTTCTGTGACAAGCCACACTTGCCCTGTGTTCTGGCAACCTAATCATATCTCCATTTCTTCATGGACTCTACTTCTTCTAACTCACTAAATCCTACTGTTAACCAGAGTTTTGTCCTCTGTTTATTGCAGCTTTTATTCTATATATTCTCCAGGGAGACCTTACCCACTCTCTTGATTTATCTACCATATACACTAAACCCATCCAGAGCTATCTCCAGGATAGCCGAGTTTCCCTCACACCCAATGTCCTGCTGGACCTAGCCAATCCATGAGCATCATAAACCCAAAAGCAAATGCATCATCTGCCAACCCTCCTCCAGATACGCATTTCCTTCTACAACCCCTACCTCAAACAACAGCACCTAAATCCAGTCACCCAGATCAGAAGAAACCTGACAGTTACACTAGACTCCTCCCTCTCAGCCCACCCTCATTCAACCAACCAGTCCAGTCAACATCACCTCCCTTAAATGTTGGTTAGTTTGAGGGGAAGTGAAATTGTTTATTTTTGTTTATGCTTATTATAGTGAATACTAAGGAAAGTTATTTCAGATTCTGAATACATCTTATTTTGGTGTCAGGAATGGCAGTGATGCTCTACCAGAGGCAAATAGTTAAATCCAGACCAAGAAAACAAGAGCTAGGATCTGAGTGTACAATTATTAAATTATGCCAGTAGCAACTTGCATCTTCAAATCATCACCTTAGCTACTCATTTAAGTATACGTCTCAGAACACTGGCAAAGAAGCTTTCATTCTTTATTAAAGTCTCTTAAGCATTACTCATATTACTGTTCAAGTTTAAGACAGGGAAAATCCTATGATGTTTTAAGTTCTTTTCTTCTTCTTCTTCTAAGTCTATGAAGAAAGCATCCACTAATTCATCTCTATTTTCTCTAACCTGCTTGATTTTCTAAAACCGAATAAAGCAATTCTGGTACAGCAAAACCAGAGCCAATGCTTCTCAACAACTTCAGTTAAAATACTTATAATTTCACAATCAAGATAGATCACACAAATGGTACCTGCACATTATGGAACAGTAATGTGCCTGCTGTCCTTTTAATTATTTTGACTAATACACAGCAGTTTGTGCTCATCACCCCTGGTCTTTCTGCCTTAAACATTCAGAATTTATTCTCAACTGTAATTGAAAACTTTTTTAACTTTAGAAAAGAATTTATTCTCCATATAGACGAGTTCTGACAGCAGTATACTAAATTATGAAAGACCCCCCAAAAAGTTTTTATTGCTTTACAATAAGCCAGCAACAAACACAGATGAATAATTATAAATATGACACTTCTAAATTCTCAAAGGGAGTTACAGGATCAGAATGTGCTCCTACACTTAAAATGCTTTTGTTGAAACTAAAACCCACAACTTCTGCTGAGAACTTTAATATTCTTAAGCAGAATCAATCTACATAAAAGGCAAAGAAACCTATTATCAAATTTACTGCCTATGTGTGACAGGAAGTTTTTAAAAATCCAACAATGTAGAGCAATATATGCCTCATTTCTACTTCTTTCTTCATGGTGGAAAATTTGGTCAGTACTTAATTCAACCTGATAAAAGCTTTGATTTCCATGCCAAATATCCCACTGTATAAACAGGAAGCTCAAACTGGAATCAGGCATGAAAGAGTAATACATCTAAAATCTTCAGATTATTCTGGAAATACTACCACCTTCCTTTCAGTGAGCTCCAAAAAACTGTGGATTGTCACCATTTTAATAACTTCAATCCAACAGTAAAAATGACACAGCAAATATTCTTAGCACTACCTGAAAATGGGGAGGAAAAGGAATGTGCCAACAAGATTCACGTGACTTGCCCCAAACTGTAAATCTAAACCTGACTGTTGGAGAGTCTTTTTTTTTTTTTTAAGATTTTATTTATTTATTTTTATAGAGGGAAGGGAGGGATGGAGAGAGAGAGAGAAACATCAATGTGTGGTTGCTGGGGGACATGGCCTGCAACCTCGGCATGTGCCCTGACTGGGAATCGAACCTGCGATGCCTGATTCGCAGCCCGCGCTCAATCCACTGAGCTATATCAGCCAGGATGAGAGTCTTTAACTACCTAAAACTGCTTACTCTAAAAAACAGTACCAATCAACTGTTTTATATTGTTTGTTGTTGTTGTTTTTTTTTTAATCTGAACAAATCTCTTTCTTCTGGACAAAGCACGGCATTTTTCGCTCAGAACACACCAATCGGGCAAATTAACTTGACTGGGTGGCTTTATACTCGCACACCAAACAGTCTAGCTGGATGCCAGGGAAAAGGTTTCAAATCTTAGAAATTTATCATGTGAAGTGCTAAAGATGTGTGTGAAAATTATTTTTAAATGTTTGCAGTAGCAAAATATTAAGGCAACATCAGGAAACCAAGGTGTTTAAAACTTTAAGCCCTACCCATCTTTTCTCCCAGTAAATAGAGCCAAATGATATGATGCTACACAATCCTTTAGTACAAAAACTTCCCAATATCTTGAACTTGACTTTGCAGTTTAATTCTATATTTTGATGGCAGTGAGAGAGAACCCTGGAGCTATAACTCCCTTGCAAAAAATGTCAACATCTGATTTATTCACCAGGCTTAAAATACAGGAAGAAAATATGTAATAAGTTTCCTTTGCTTAACAACCATCCTTTTTAATGATCTGTTTTCATACTATATCCAGGCTATACCTGTGTATGGATGGCTAATTTGGTATAGAAAATATTAAGAACCACTTCTGAAGACTCACAAGACAATAAACTTCTCAATTGGTATCAGGGTAAACAAGAAAGGAACTTTAACAAGAGATTGAGATTTGCACTTTTTGACAGAACTGAATTGGAGAGCAAATTCACTGAAACAACAAAAAAATACCTGTCCTTGTACAGGTTGTTCTTTTACCCCCAAAGAAATGTCTCAATTCTGATACACACCATACAAATGGACAAGAAAATGAAGCGCAGTGCTTAGCAACAGGGCATGGTAACTACGGTGAGCAGTATTTTGCTCACCCTCACTGGCAACCACTGAGATTAGCAGGGTCAGACATGGGTAGAGTCTCCTATTTCTCTACACGAGCTGCTGCTGTCTCATTGAAGCCTCAGATGGAGAGGTCATAGATCACCTCCTCTACTTTCTTCACATCGTACTTCAAGCCATCATAGCGCTTCCTTAGGGAGTCGTTTTTCAGGCTGAGAAGGTGGAAACCAGAATCCAGCTCACTGATGAAAGTGGAGATGTGAAAGGGCCAGGAGTAGTCTCCAGCAGTCACACTGTTGACAGGCAGCCTTGACTATACAGGGAAAGAAACTGGATGCATTACAACATGGCTCCTTCTTAACATGTCCTCCAAATCACAATTACAAGACCCTCGGGCAACAAAACTTTTCCATTCTGTCTTCAATAATTACATTTTTGACAAATGCTTAATATTACTAACTTAATAACTTAAGAAACCATTTCCTTTGTGTTGGGAATTTTTATGGTCTACAATTTATCTTTCTTAATTATTAGTAAACCCATAGTACATACTCTATAACAGCTGATGTTTTCATCTTAAGAATTATTTTTATAACATAATTTCTCAGGAAAGAGATTAAGGGATAAAAGCAGGAATAACTCATAAAGTTATGCAAGTAATTTGTTCTTGAAAACAATTATATGAATTAACAGTTACCAGGAACATGTTTTTAAGACTATTTTGAAACAAAGTGGCATTATCACCTTTTACAATTTACACATTAGTAAATATGCACAACTACCTCATCCTTGGAATTGGCATTTCTCTGATGACCAGCAAAACATAACACATACAGTGCACAGTCAGTGATGATCTGATGACCAACAGATGGTTTATAAATGAATAGACACCCTGAATTTTTGTATCCACTTGACAGTGAAGTGAGAAGATCAAAAAAGCAAATGGCTCCAGGACCAGACAGCTTCACTAGTTAAATCTATCAACATTAAAAGAAAATTTAAGACCTGACTGGTGTGGCTCAGTTGGTTGGGCATTGTCCCACAGAGAAAAAGGTTGCCAGTTTGATTCCCGGTCAGGACACATGACTGGGTTGCAGGTTCAGTCCCAGGTCAGGGCATGTACAAGAGACAACCAATTGATGTTTCTCTTCCTCCTTTCCCTCTCTCAAAAAAAAAAATAAAATCTATAAAAAATAAAAAGAAAGAAAATACAATACCTACTCATCTCCAACTTTTCAAAAAAATTAAAGAGTGAGGAATGAATGCTTTGTAACTCACTTCACATGACCAACATTATTCTGAGACCAAAACCAGGCAGGGACAACAACAACAACAAAATGGTTACAGGTCACTATCTCTGATAAACATATATACAAAGGTCCTCAACAAAATACTAGCAAATCAAATACGACAATACATTAAAAGGATCACACACCACAATCGAATGGAATTTACTGTAGGGACACAAGGATGGTTCAACATTTGCAAATCAATCAATGTGGCACACATTAACAAAACAAAGGCTAAAAATCATATGAACATCTAAATAGATGCAGAAAAAGCATTTGACAAGATACAACATCCATTTATGAGTAAAAAAAAAGTCTCAATAAAATCAGTATAGAACTACCTGAACATAATAACAGCCATATATGACAAACCCACAGCTAGCTAACTTCATACTCAACAGTGAAAAACTGAAAGCTTTTCCTCCAAGATAAGGAACAAGACAAAGATGCCCACTCTTACCACTTTTGTTCTACATGGTATTAGAAGTCCTAGCCAGAGAAATTAGGCAAGAAAAAGAAATGAAAGGCATCCAAATTGGAACCGAAGAAGTAAAACTGTCACTATTTGCAGATGACATGATTTTATATATACAAAACTCTAAAGACTTCACCAGGAAGAACTATCAGAAATAATAAACAAAAACAGTAAAATTGCAGGACAATCAATATACAGAAATCTGTTGCATTTTCTATATTAACAATGAATGATTAAAAGAGAAATTTAAAAAAAGGACCCCACGTACAATTACAACAGAAATAAATAAGAGCCCAGAAATAAACCCGCACATGTATGAACAACTAGTTTACAACAAAGGAGCCAAAAATATACAATACAGAGTCTCTTCAATAAATGGTGTTGGGAAAACTGGACAGCCTTATGCAAAAGAAACTAGACCACTATTTTATACCATACATAAAAATTAACTCAAAATTGATTAAAGAGTTAAATGTAAGACTTGATACAATAAAATACATAGACAGTCTTAGTGGTGTTTTTGTGAATATTCCCAAAGACAAGAGAAACAAAAAACAAAAACAAATGGGACTACATCAAACTTAAAAGCTTTTTCACAGTATAGAAAACCATCCACGAAACCAAAAAAGAACCCACCAAATAGGAGTAGATATTTGCAAATGGGATTAATATCCAAAATATACAAAGAACTCATACAACTCAACAAAAGAAAGCTAATTAAAAATGGGCAGAGAGGGGATAGGTGGACACATTGTGCCTCCTAGCACAACCAAAACTAAGGACAACAAAAATTTTGAAACAAAAAAACAACCAGAACAGACAGAGAAATGAACTGTACGAAAGTCTGACAACCATTCATCCAGACCAGTAAGAAGGGTGGAGTCAGAGGACTACCGAGAGGGGTGGAGGAGTCCAGGGGTCCCGGCAGGAAAAAGTGGTGACTGGCAGATGGGGGCATGCAGGGCGCAGGTGGCAGACCCCAGGCACACGGGGGTGGCTGACAGACTGGTAGCAGGCCCCAGGCGCAGGAGGCAACTAGTAGACCCAGTGCGGTGCACAAGTTAGCTGGCTGTCTGTAGTCACACATTTGCCTGCAGATAAACCAGGAAAACAGGCAATGACACAGACCGCACAACCCAGGGACCCAGCGCTGGGAAATAAAGCCTAAAAGCATCGATTGAAAACACCTGTGGAAGTTGAGGTGCCAGGAAAATCTCCCAAACTCACAGGAGAGTTACTTGGGGAGAACCACATGGCCCTAGAACATACACAAGCCCACCCACCCGGGAGCCAGCAGCAGAAGGGCCCAATTTGCTTGTGGGAAGAAGCTGAGGGGACTGAAGTCTGAGAGAGAGCAGAGAGAGAGTGGAGCAAACGCCATTGCTCCCTCTCTGACCTTGCCCCCATGTATAGCGTCACGACCCAGCAACTGGGTTGCCCCGCCCTGGTGAACACCTAAGGCTCCACCCCTTGATACATGACAAGACCCCCCCCCCAAAAAAAAGGCTCAAAAAAACCAAATCAAAGCCCCACAGACAATACTTTTAAGCAACCAAGAGATAGCCAACCTATCAGGTGCACAGTTCAAAGCACTGGTCATCAGGATGCTCACAGAAATGGTTGATTTTGGTTGCAAATTAGATGAAAAAATGAAGGCTACACTAAGTGAAATGAAGAAAAATGCACAGGGAACCAATAGTGATGGAAAGAAAACTGGGTCTCACATCAATGGAGTGGACCAGAAAGAAGAAAAAAAACCCATACAATCAGAAAAGAATGAAGAAACAAGAATTCAAAAAAGTGAGGAGAGGCTAGGAACCTCCAGGACATCTTTAGATGTTCCAACATCCAAATTATAGGGGTACCAGAAGGAGAAAAGAAACAGCAACAAGTGGAAAACTTATTTGAACAAATAATAAAAGAGAACTTCCCCGTTCTGGCAAAGGAAATAGACTTCCAGGAGGTCCAGGAAGCTCAGAGAGTCCCAAAGAAGTTGGACCCAAGGAGGAACACACCAAGGCACATCATAATTACATTACCCAAGATTAGAATGAAGGAAAGAATTCTAGAAGCAGTGAGAGATAAGGGAACAGTCACCTACAAAGGAGTTCCCATCAGACTATCTGCTGATTTCTCCAAAGAGACCTTGCAGGCAAGAAGAGGCTGGAAAGAAGTATTCCAAGTCAGGAAAAGCAAGGACCTCCATCCAAGATTGCTCTATCCAGCAAAGCTTTCATTTAGAATGGAAGGGCAGATAAAGTGCTTCTCAGATAAGGTCAAGTTAAAGGAGTTCATCATCACCAAGCCCTTACTATATGAAATGTTAAAGGGACTTATCTAAGAAAAAGAAGATTAAAAATATGAACAGTAAAAAGATGTCAAACTCACAGTTATTAACAACCACACCTAAAACAAAACAAAAATAAAAAACAAACTAAGCAAACAACTAGAACAGGAACAGAACCACAGAAATGGAGATCACATGGAGGGATAGCAACAGGGGAGTGGGAGGAGGAGAGAGAAGGAAAAGGTATGGAGAATAAGTAGCATATACAGTAGGTAGTAAATAGACAGGGGGAGGGCAAGAAAAGTATGGGAAATGTAGAAGCTAACGAACTTATAAGTATGACACATGGAACATGAACTAAAGGAGGGGAATGTGGGTGGGAGGAGGTGGGCAGGGTGGAGAGGAGTGAAGGGGGAAAATGGGACAACTGTAATAGCATAATCGATTAAAAAACAGAAAAAGGAAAAAATGGGCAGAGGATCTGAAAAGTCATTTTTCTAAGAAAGACATACAGATGGCCAACAGGTACATGAAAAGGTGCTCAAATCACTAATCATCAGAGAAATGCAAATTAAAACCACAGTGAGATTATCACCTCACACCTGTTAGGATGGCTATTATCAAAAAGATAATATTTTGCTTTATGTAATGGCTTAATATACAAAGTTTTATAGGCATTTTTGGGACTTAAAAAAACAGAACAGGGCTCACTGGGTTTAAGAGGTTGTGAATAAAAAAAACAATTCCAAAACCAAAATGAAAACATACAAACTACATGGCAAGGTGCACTGAGAAAAATAAGCTATAATAAAACCTTATTAAATAAAATTAATTAGGGACAAGTTTAGGTGACAATGTAAATAAATTGAAATGAACATTTAAATTCTCCATTAAATACAAATGTATTTATTTCAAGGATAAAGACTAAATTGAGTACATCTAAAAAAACAGTGTGGCCTCATAAAAATCCTTTGAAAGGTATTATAATGTAATTAAAAAGAGTGATTCATGGCCCTGGCTGGTGTAGCTCAGTGGATTGAGCTCGGGCTGCAAACCAGGCATCGCAGGTTTGATTCCCAGTCAGGGCACATGCCTAGGTTGCAGGCCATGTCCCCCAGCAACCACACATTGATGTTTCTCTCTCTCTCTCTCTCTCTCTCTCTCTCTCTCTCCCTCCCTTCCCTCTCTAAAAAAAAAGAGTGATTCATAATTGGCTTATGAACTAGTAAAAGGGTACCTTTTAAAGAGAGTTTTAAAATTATTTAAGTTGTTCAGATAATAAATACTGGTGAGGATGCAGAGGAAAGGGAACCCTCACACACTGCTGATGGGAATGTAAACTGGTGCAGTCACCATGAAAAACAGTATGGAGATTCCTCAAAAAACTAAGAATAGAACTACCATATGGCCTACCTATTCTACTTCTGGGTACTTATCCAAAGAATATAAAAACATCTATTTGAAAAGACATACATACCCTATGCTTACTGAAGCATTATTTATAACAGACAAAACATGAAAAAAACTTAAATGTCCATCAATGGATGAATGAACAAAGAAGTGGTACATTTACAATGCAAAACTACTCAGCCCTAAGAATGAAATCTTGTCATTTGTCACAACATGGATGTACCTTGAGGGTATTATGGCAAGTGAAATAAGATGGAAAACATAAATGCCATATGTTTGCACTTATATGTGGTATTTAAAAAAGCAAATAAGTAAAACAAAACAAAAACAAATTCGTAGATACAGACTGGTGGTGTTTACTCGAGATGTAGTTGGGGTGGTGGAAGCGAGCATTCAATAGAGTATATAGATACCAAATTATAACACTGTACACCTGAAATTTCTATGTTATTAACCAATGTTACTTCAATAAAAAATACAAAAAAATCAAAAGGAAAATTGCTAAGCATATTACCAGTTAACTAGCAAGAATTAAAATTCCTGAGAGATAATCTTCTACATCCAGATGAAATCCTTTCTCCCAATCTAGTTCAACTGAAAAAAATATCAAAGTAAAATATAAGGTCGTGATGTGAATACAAATTAAGCCTTAGCATTATTTTAAATGTGTGTGTGCGTGCGCACACACACAATTTCCTCCAAGTAAATGGAAAAGGAATGCATCGCAAACACTTTTTTCTAATAATTTTTATTTTTAATTACAGTTGACATAAAATATTAACCTTGCCAATTAGACCTCACTGAATTTTTCTAGCTCTTAAACAAAATTCAATTTTTCCTTCCATTATTCTCTCAAAAAGTAATACCACAAAGAATGGCATCTACTTCTACTCCTTTTATGTCATCCATAACTGGCTCCCAGTGCTTGGAGCCAATGATGGGTAAGATTCCCCAAGGGGGGCATGACCTAAGACAGGCACGATCACATGGGAGGCCCCCAAAGAAGGACTTTGGGAGCTACAGAAAAAGGGGGTGATGGACCCTCGTCCCTCAGCTTTGACAAAGCCTGAGTTTTCCATCTGTCTGCAAGAAGTCTCCTAATCTCTTGCCTGCCTTGCTTCCTTTGCCTGACTTAATCCTGAAACAATGACAGAGGGTGGTGCAGCCCTGTGCTGGAAAGGGCAGGCTCCCTGGGTGATCAGGCCTAAGAAAGAATATATAAAATTCTATAAAACCTGCTTCACTAAGAATGCTTTCAGTTAAATGATAAAGGTCTGAGCAGGAAATGAGTTTGCTTCCCAAAGTTTTGTAGCCCTTTAGCTAATAGACCCTGACTCAGAATAGGCCCTCAGAGTTCTTTGTATGTTATCTATTGTTTGATCCTTACTGCTTGACAATGATTAATGAGCTTTACCTGTATTCCTGTGCAAAATGAACCCAATAAAAGCCCATTGAGGAAAAGGCTCTTGGCCCTTCTTCTTTGAGAGATCCGCCACCTTTCCTCCCCAAGCAGATCATGTCTTGGTAGACTTATTCTCATTTGTGGTGGCCGGGGGTGGGGGTGGGGGCTGCAGGCAGAGATCCCCCACAGAAATAGAAATTTATTGATACTATGGCTATGCAATATGAGATGTTCACACTGTTGGTGCCACTTGCATACCAACATTTTCCTATAGATAAATAGACATAGATTTCTCCATCATGATATATTTTGAAACTTGATAAAATTAAATAAAAATGCAATAGACTTAGTATATGAGTAATAAAAAGCTTCTGAGTTTTGAAATGCTGTTCACTGTGGTTTTTCTTTGGTGAGTGTGGGGATGGAAGGCTGCATGAGAATGAAATATTGGAAGATGAATGGGAGAATGAGGGGCAAGGGATGGGAAATGAGGAAAAAAGGAAGGAAATTAAACTATGGCCATAATGGCAAAAAGGAGTAGAAATGTTAGGGGTTTAAAAAAGGAAGCAGAAGAAGGAAAAAGCGTCTGAAGTTAGGGTTAAAAGAATAAAATTTGAATAGAGTAGAATATGGCAGAAGATGACTCTTGTTTGGCCAAAAGAATTGTAAAATGCTGGCCTAATGTGTCATGATCAGCAGATAAGTATATATATTAGAAAACAGAACAGGGTGTATTTCTAAAAAGCTTGGATTGTATATCCATATATGATTGTAGTTGGGGAAGGTGAGTACAAAACCCGGCAATCCACCAGATGAGTGGAAAGGGCTTAGTGTTATCCTGGAGGCAGCTGACAACAGGGGCCTAGCCAAGTGAACTCCTGCAGTAAGAGGCCCACCAACAACAGGCTGAGGGGCATAAATCACGATTTACTTACCTCCTGCACACCAGACCCACTAATACACTACTTCAGGCAACCTTCCCAACAGCACACAAGGTCAGGAACACTGTGCCACTTTACTCATCAGGTTCTTCAGTGGACTGAGGTCACATTGCATGTGGTGGTGCACAGCCTTAATGTGAGGCTTGTTTCCCAAGTCCTCAGTATTTTCAAGAGTCCCTGGGTAGAAGCCTGGCTTTCAGAGCACAGCATCTGGATGTTACCAGTGGATGAGATCAAACTTTAGGAGAAGCTTAAGCATTAACAAAAGGAGTCAACCAGGGCCTCAACCATGACCCCAGCCACATGTGCTACCTAGTCTAAAATCCATCATCAACTGAAACCCACAAGACAAATCTGATGGAAGCGTCGTCTGTTGCCCCAGGCCAGAGTGATAGGCACTTGTGGGCACTGGGTTGTGCTTGAACAGTCCTACTATGCAGGGGTCAGTTCAGAGGGGCTCCATGGGAGGCCACATGGGGGCAATGGGAGAGAGAGGGAGTCATCGTTTGAAAACTGGTAACGGGAATTTTAATAACTATTTTTATTGAGATATAATTTACAAACTATCAAATTCAAGCTTTAAACTGTGAATTTGGTGACATTTAGTGCAATCACAAACAATTCGTGCAATCATCACCAATATCTATCCCATAATATTTTCACCAGCCCAAAGAGAAACCCCCTTACCCAGTAGCAGTTGTTCTTTGTTTCCACCTCCCTCAAGCCCCTAGCAACCACTAATCTTCTTTCTGTCTGGACCAATGTAATTTTTCCAGAGATTTCATATATGTGGAGTAATAATATATGTGACTTTGTGTCTGGCTTCTCTCACTAAGCATGTTGTCAAAGTTCATCCATCTTGTAGCATGTGTCAGTCCTGCATTCCATTCTATGACTGTGTAATATTCTACTGAATGGATCTACCACTTTGTTCATCCTTTCATTGGTTTATGGACATCTGAGTGGTTTCCTCTAGCAATTTACGCTTATTGAGAGTTAACTCTGTCCCAGGCAGGGCAGGCTACCTTAATCACCCCATTTAACAGATGAGGTGATAGGCTTGGAGTGTGTCAAATATTTGCCCAAGATTAAGAGCTAGCAATTGGGGAAGCTGCTGTTTGAACTCAAGCAGTCAGACTTCAGAGGTAACAGATTCACATGATAGAACTTTAGAAAGGTACAAAAGGGTTTTCAATGGAAATTCACCCTTTTCCCAGAGTTCCCCAGACACTAATTTCCCTCTTCCCTTAGAAATACTATTTTGCTGTGCATGGATGCTTCCAGAAAAAGTGCTTACACTTCAACATATATGAATCACAATTTATGGGTGAATCTGTCCCACTAGCTTGAAATATCACCTTTATGACATACTAAATCCTTATATGTATTTTATTTTATTGTCCCAGTACAGTTACCTGCATTTTCCTTCCATTACTCCACCCAAGATTAAGAGCTAGCAATTGGGGAAGCTGCTGTTTGAACAGAAGGTGAGCCATCTTCGCCTCCTTTGCCCAATTCCACCCCCACCCCCTTGGTTTTGTCCATGTGTCCTTTATAGTTGTTCCTGAAAACCCTTCCCACATTTCCCCCCATTATCCCCTTGCAACTTCCCTCAGGTTACTGTCAGATTGTTCTTAATTTCAATGTCTCTGGTTATATTTTGCTTGCTTGCTTATTTTGTTGATTGGTTTCCACTTAAAGGTGAAATCATACAGTATTTGCCCTTCACCATCCAGCGTATTTCACTTACCATAGTGTTCTCCAGTTCCATCCATGCTGTCACAAAGCATAGGAGCTCCTTCTTTCTCTCTGCTCCATAGTATTCCATTGTGTAAATATATCACAGTTTTTTTGCCCACTCATTTACTGATGGGCACTTAGGTTGCTTCTAGCTCGGCTATTGTAAATTGTGCTGCTATTAACAGTGGGGTGCATAGGTTCTTTTGGATTGGTGTTTCAGGGTTTTTAGGATATAATCCCAGCAGTGGAATCGCTGGGTCAAAAGGCAGATCCATTTTTAGTTTTCTGAGGAAAATAGTATTCCATACTGTTTTCCACAGTGGCCCTTCCAGTCTGCATTCCCACTAACAGTGCACTAGGGTCCCCTTATCTCCACAACCTCTCCAACACTTGTTGTTTGTTGATTTGTTTATGACAGCCATTCTCACTGGTGTGAAGTTGTATCCTTGCAGTTTTAATTTGCATCTCTCTGATGGCTAGTGATGTTGAGCATCTCTTCATATGTCTCTGGGCCCTCTGTACACCTCCTTTGAGAAGTGTCTGTTCAGGTCTTTTGCCCATACTTTAATTGTGTTGTCTTCATGGACTGGACTCATGTGAGTCCTTTATGTATTTTGGAGATCAAACCCTTGTCTGAGGTATCAGTTGCAAATCTCTTTTCCCATACAGTTGGTTTTCTTTTTATATTAATGCTATTTTCTTTAGCCATACTGAAGCTTTTTATTTTTATGAGATCCCACTTGTATATTCTTTTCTTTATATCCCTTGGTCTAGAGGTCATGTTGGTGAAAATATCACTGCATGGAATATCTGTGATTTTCCTGTTTAAGTTTTCTTCTAGGACTTTTATGGTGTCATGACTTATATTTAAGTCTTTAACACACCTTGAATTTATTTTTGTGCATGTTGTAAGTTGGTGATCCAGTTTCACTTTTTTGCATGTAGCTGTGCAGCTCTCTCAACACCATTTGTTGAAGAGGCTATTTTTACTCCATTTTATGCTTCTGCTCCCTTTGTCAATATTAATTGACCATAGAGACTTGGGTTTATTTCTGGCCTCTCTATTCTGTTCTATTGATCTATGTGTCTGTTCCTATGACAGTACCAAGCTGTTTTGATTAAAGTGGCCTTGTAATACAGTTTCATATAGGTATTGTGATCCCTCCTGCTTTGTTCTTCTTTTTCAAAATTGCTGCGGCTGTTCCTGGTTGTTTATGCTTCCAAATAAATTTTTGAAATGTTTTTTCTATATCTGTGAAATATGTCATTGGTGTTTTAATAGGTGTTGCATTGAATCTATAAATTGCTTTGGGGAGGATGGAAATTTTGATGATGTTAATTTTTCCAATTCATTAACATGTTATATGCTTCCATGTGTTTGTGTCTTTCTTAATTTCTTTCTTCAGTGTTGTGTAGTTTTCTGAGTACAGGTCTTTTACCTCCTTGATTAAGTTTCTTCCTATGTACTTCTTTTTTCTTGTCGCTATATCAAATTTTTTTTCCTGATTTCTGTTTCTAATATTTCATTGTTGGTGTACAAAAATGCCTTTTATTTCTGAATATTGATTTTGTATCATGCTGTTTTGCCAAATTCATTTGTTAGGTCAGTAGTTTTTTGGTGGAGTCATAGGATTTTCTATGTACACTATCATGTCATCTGCAAACCATGACGGTTTTGTGCCTTCCTTTCCAATTTGAATACCTTTTATTTCTATTTCTTGTCTGATTGCTGTGACTAGGTCTTCCAATACTATGTTGAATAGGAGTGATGAAAGTGGACATCTTTTACCTGTCCTGATTTAGTGGGAAAGGTTTTAGTTTTTGCCCATTGAGTATGATGTTGGTTGTACGTTCCTCATATATGGCCTTTATTATGTTGAGGAATGCTCCCTTTATTCCCATTTTGCTGAGTGTTTTTATCATAAATGGGTGCTGTACCATATCAAATGCTTTTTCTGCATCTATTGACATGATCATGTGATTTTTGTCTTTCCTTTTGATTATGTGATGTATTACATTTATTGATTTGTGAATACTGTACCAACCTGCACCCTGGAGTGAATCACACTCAGTCATGGTGTATGATATTTTTAACGTATTGCTGGATGCAGTTCACCAATACTTAGTTGAGGATTTCTGCATCTATGTTCACCAGCAATATTGGACTGTACTTTCTTTGTTTGTTGTGTCTTTTTCTGGTTTTTGGATTTGGATAATGCTGGCTTCATAATAAAAGTTTGGGAGTCTACTGTCTTTTTGGATTTTTTGAAATAGTCTGCAAAGGATAGGGGTTAGCTGTTCCTTAAGTGTTTTGTAAAATCATCCTGTGAAACCATGCAGTCCAGGATTTTTGTGTATCAGGAGTTTTTTTTTTATTACTGCTTTGATTTCGTCAGCTGTTATTGGTCTGTTCAGGCTTCTTCTTCTTCACTGAGTTTTGGAAGATTATATTTTTCTAGAAATTTGTCCATTTCATGTAGATTTTCCAATTTCTTGGCATGTAGTTCTCTGTAGTAATTTCTCACAATCCTTTGTATTTCTTTTTTTTTCTTGTTTTTTTTATTTTATTTTAATGATTGTTTAAGTACATTTTTCTCCCCTTTACTTTGTATTTCTTTAATACCAGTTGTAATCTCTCCTCTTTCATTTCCTATTGTGTTTATTTGTGTCTTCTCTCTCTCTCTCTGATGCGCGATCACCAACCTGCAGTGACTGTGGATGGCTTGTTGACACACGAGAAATGAGCATACACAGAAACAGGCAATTTTCTGTGGAGAAGTAGGAACGGAGTGGTCACCCTCTCTAGGGGAGGTCGCACATTCTTCTGTCTCAGCAGGTTTTTTATTGGGTTCATTTGTACAAGAATTCAGGTAAAGCTCATTACTCATTGCAGGGAAGTAAGAATCAAATAACAAGGAACTCTGAGAGCCTACTTTGAGTCAGGGTCAAAGAGCTGTAAAACTTTGAGGAACAAACTTACTTCCTCCATAGACCCTTCTCATTCAACCGAGAGCACTCTAAACAAAGCAGGTTTCACAGGATTTTACATATTCTTTCTTAGGCCCCATCGCCCGGGGAACCTGCCCTTTCTAGGACAGGGCTACACCACCCTGTCATTGTTTCAGGCTTAGGTGGAGCAAGGGGAACTAAGGCAACCAAGAGATAAGGAGATTTTCTCGTGGATGGAATGAGCACTCAGGCTTTGTCAAAGCTGAGGGGTGAGGGTTCATCACCCCCTTTTTGCCGTAGGCCCCAAAGTCCTTCCTTGGGGGTCTCCCACGTGATCGTGCCTGTCTTAGGTCACTCCCCCCTTGCGGAATCTTACCTGTCATTGGCTAACCGACCAAGCATTGGAGACCAGGCAGGGTGAAGTAAAAGGAGCAGAAGCAGCGCTGCTGCCAGGGAGATAAGCTTTTGTCTCCTTGCTGGCTTGTGGTTCCAAGGTCGTTCCCTCAGCCTTAGCCTTGGTGGGGGTTACAGCTTCTGATACCAGGCAGGGAAGTTCCCAACATCTCTCTCTCTCTCTCTCTCTCTCTCTTTTTCTCTTGATGAGTCTGCAGGCTTGTCAATTTTGTTTATCTTTTCAAAGAACCAGCTCCTGGATTTTTTGATCCTTAAAATTTTACTTTCAGTGTCTATGTTGTTTAATTTTCCTCTGACCTTAGTTATTACCTTTCTTCTACTTGTTCTGTCCTGTCTTTGTTGTTGTTCCTCCAGTTCTTGTAGATGTAATGTTAGGTTCTTTATTTGAAATGTTTCTATCTTTTTTAGGTAGGCCTGTATTGCTATGAGCTTCCCTCTCAGGACTGCCTTCACTGTGTCCCATAAGTTTTGAGTTGTTGTGAGTTCATTTTCATTTCTTTCTACAATTACAAAAAATTCTTCCTTGTTCCAATTCTTAACCCATTTATTTTTTAATAGCATGCTATTTAATTTCCAAGAGTTTCAGTGTTTTTGACTTTTTTTTCTTGAGGTTGGTTTCTAGTTTCAGTCCCGTATGATCAGAAAAAATGCTTTCTGAGCGGAGCGGAAGATGGCGGCTTGAGAGGAGGAGTCTGGATCCCCCTCTCCAGCGCACAGGGGAGAATTTGGCCGATCTGAGGAGAAACAGACTAGGAGACCACGGATATTGCAGTGTTTATGAAAATAGGGCATCAGAAGTTATCCAGATATTGAATGAACTGACGGTGAGACGCCAGAAGGGGCCCGGGCTGGGTGCCCGTGAGGGCGGAGCCGGCCCTGTCCCCAGTCAGGGGTTGGAACCAGCAGAAACGCAGGAGCTGTGCGCACCCACGGGGAACAGTGAGTACCCAGTCTGCCGGACCAGGAGAGGCCTTGCCGTGGGGGTGGAGTCTTTCCCGTGGGCGCCGGAGCCCCCGAACGGGTGTGTGTGGTTTTGGGGAGAACTGAGACCCG